>CATIWM010276226.1:0-28729 GCA_949671775.1 Mallotus repandus
TAAAAGTTTCACTTAATTTAGATAACTATAGAGTGAGATATAAGCACCTGAACACAACCAGGTCACTATACACGAACATAGTGAGCATCAAAATGTTTCATTTTATGAGTCTAACTTACTGACTGATTTTGTTCAACCTCAAAGATAAAAAGTTTTAGAATACTCGTGAAAGTTTCTAAATCATCAAAGAAAACTCAATTTGGAGCTCTATAACTAAAGTTATGATCATAATACTGAGACTATCAAACTAGATATATAAAACCCAAAATCTGCAGCATGGAAAACCTAACTCAATTCAACCAAAAACTCATAAATTACTTACCAATTAATCACCAAAGCCTTTAAATAGGAAGATCAGAGCCTGAAAAGTGTTTGATACCATCACATTGAACTTGAAAAGTAAGCCAAAATTTGAAGAAGTTTGCAGCTCCTAGTTTTCTCTCTTTCTTTCTTCTCTTTTCTTTTCCTTTCTTCTCTCTTTCTTTAACATCTAAGGCTGCCCACTAATGTCCACAAATTTGTTTCCTTAAGGATAAGGAAAAGAGGTTTCTAGAATTAGTTTAGATAGGTTATAAGGTGAAATGCTCATTTTAGCCCTTAATGAAATATTCATAATACCTATTAACTTTGAAACTTCCAACGGTCCATTCTAGGACATTTATTTATTTCAAAAAAGAGTTAAAATTAAATTAATTAATATTTATTATTTAATTATTAGTTTAACTTACAATTACATTAAATTAATTTTTGTGTAAATAAATGTATTAATATTAAAATATTAAAAAAATAAAGTGTCATAGGTCAAATAAAAAATTTACTAAATTATAAGTTTAATGGGGTTATAATATTTAAATTGTTATATAAAGAAAATATAGCTTTTATTATTTTTAAATATTTATTAACAAATAACTAATGATTTTTTATTATTTTATGATTAATTATGACCACAATATTTTTTTATATGAAATCAGTTCTAGAATTGAGAAAAATTAATTATTAAAAATATTGAAGTAATATCATATAATTATTTAAATAAAATATTTATAAAAATTTTAACGGATTATAACTATATTAAGTTAATATTAAATTGTTATATAAATAAATAATATTGTTATTATTTTTAAAACTTTTATTTAATAATAATAATAATAACAATATGTTTAATTGTTTATTTACTATATATCACGAGTCAAATAAATTTTTTTTGCTAATGTGTGAAACACGAGGTTGTTTTATATATATATATATGCTATTTTTGATAAAATTTCATCGATAAATATTGTGCTAACTAACCTTGAAAAAGGATTTGTGCAAACTGGAGTTTGAATCTCAATATTGACTTTATATTATCATTGAGAAATTATTTTATTTTTCAAAATATAAAAATTATTATTAGATAGGGAGAATAAATAAAATTTCATCTAGTTTGTACATTGTCTCCTATAAATAAAAAGGCTGATATCTCTCCGATGAATTCAGATCTCACCCACTCTCTGCACTAAAAAAAAAAAAATTATATTGTCCGATAGTGATGGCTGTGGTGCAAGGCAAATGGCTCAAGGTTAGTTCTCTTTTTGTTCTTCTCTTGTTTGATCAATTTTCTTGAAACATTCCACAACAATTCTTGCTATGTTCACCAAAATCAACACTCACCCATTTCTTGATTTCATCCAAATTGCCCAATACTTTATTCATAATCGTCAATTCTTGAAATGGGGCTGATTTTTTTTTTTTTTTTTGAATTAGCTTGATCAGAAGGGTGCTGGACCAGGAGCAAGAAGCTCGCATGCAATAGCCCTCGTAGGACACAAGGCCTACACTTTTGGGGGCGAGTTCTCGCCGCGTGTCCCTGTAGACAACCACCTTCACGTCTTTGACGTCCAAACCCATACATGGTCAGTCCCAGAAGTCACCGGGGACGTTCCTCTGCCACGAGTTGGCGTAACTATGGCTGCAGTTGGCAAAACCATCTATGTCTTCGGTGGTAGAGATGCTACTCACAAGGAAGTTAACGAGCTTTACTCTTTTGACACTGTTACCAACAAGTGGACACTACTTTCTTCTGGACATATTGGGCCTGCTCACCGGAGCTACCATTCGACCACCGCTGATGAGAGACACGTGTATATCTTCGGTGGGTGTCGTGTCGCTGGCCGGTTGAATGATCTCTGGGCTTATGATACAGTGGAGAAAAAATGGGTCAAGTACCCATGTCCAGGAGATGGTTGTAAGGGCAGAGGTGGGCCTGCGCTCGCCGTAGCCCGAGGAAAAATATGGGTTGTGTATGGATTTTCCGGCGTGGAGATGGATGATGTGCATTGCTACGATCCTGCACTTAAAAAGTGGGAGAAAGTGGAGACAAGTGGAGAGAAACCAACGGCTAGAAGTGTATTTTCAACGGTTGGGATTGGAAAGTATATAATTATATATGGAGGAGAAGTGGACCCAAGTAATTTGCGCCACCTAGGGGCGGGAAAGTTCTCCGATGATCTTTATGCATTGGACACAGAGACTTCAATGTGGATGAGATTAAATGATAGGCCGGGCTCAGAAAATCATCCTGGGCCAAGAGGGTGGTGCGCTTTTGGGTCGGGTAGCTTCGGTGGCAAGGTAGGGCTTTTGGTGCATGGTGGTAACTCTCCGAGTAATGATCGATTGGATGACATTTTCTTTTTGACTCCTTGCTTGGAAGTAATTGGAAAATGAGAATGTTGCCAGTTCATTAATTATGTGTGGCTTTTGTTTAAGAATGTGTTGGATGTGTTCAGTGCTAGCTTCTTATTGTGTATGCTTGTAAGTGAGAACAGAGTGCCTTGCTTTGTATTTCAGTAATTTGTGTGTTGATGCATTATATTTGCATATTCTATGTCTTATGGGTCTTCTGAAATTTGGGAATTTTGGCAAGTTTTTACGTTGTGAATTTGATAGAATATGAACTCTATGAAATATAGGGATCAAATCGCAATGTTTTCAATTAATCATGCCAATTTTTCTTTGAGATGTTTCTTTTAGCATTATTTATTTGATTATAAGTGGGAGATTCTCGCCTACCATGTGTGTATTATACACATGAGAGCTAGATGTGTGATACATTTTTCAAATATTTTATATTTTATTAATAAAAATGAGACGCATATCTATATCTATATATTACAAATGAACTGGGATACATATCGTGAGCCCGCTAACTGACAAATAAAAAATTTACAGTTTCTTTTTTGCCCCCCAATACAGGGGGCTATCACAGGGAGTATTTTGAGAAATTGACCCCTGCAATATATTATTTCTTCTATATATATATATGCCTTCATTGCGAGGGTTAATACTTTTCATCATTTATAACGTCTTTTGTTACTCATTTATGTAATTTTATTGCAAATATATATTTTTCTATAAGAAAAATTATATTCTATCTTATCTTTAATCAATTATTTATTGAATTCCATTTTTAAAATTATTTTAATTTTTTCTTTTAATTTTAAAAATTATGTTATAATTATATCTAAATAAATCTTAGAAATTTAGTTGTATTTTTAAAAATTAGTTTAAAGTTCTATAAAATAAATTAACATTTATTAAATTTTAGAAAATATAAAATTTAAAAATATTCTCAAATTTTAGTCTTCCTACTCTTTAAACAGATTTAAAAATTAATTTTTGTAATTTCATATAAAATTTTAGCTTCTTATGTAGTAATAAAAATAATAAGAATTTAAAAAAATAATAAGAAAATATAAAATTTTTATAATTAAGTCTTATAAATTAAAAGAATTTTAATTTTAATAATTGATTAAAGAAAAATTATTTTAAAAATTGATAAAAAATTTTATTTAAATATATCACTTGATTGTAAAATTATAAGAAAATTTTAAGCTTATAAAAAAAATATTTTTAGAATTTCTAATCAAATGATATATAATTTTTATAAGCTTAAAAATTTTATACTCAAATGATACATATCTAAAAAATTTCAATTATTCATCAGTCAAATATTAAATAAATTTTTCTAACTTATAAGATCTAATTGTAAAAAAATTGTAAAATTTTTATTAAAGGATATAATATAATTTAGTTTTAAAATAAAAAAAATTCTATTAAAAAAATGAATATATTAGGTCGACATGGAAGTGGCGTTTCTATTTTTTGGCATTAAACTGACAGGTTAAACACTTTTTCATTGCATACGGCAAACTTCAATCCATTTGTTATAAAATGCCACATATATGCCTTCATTAACGGGGTGAATACTTTTCATAACTTGTAGTGACTTCTTCTACTCATTTATGAAATTTGATTACAAATATAAATGTTTTTTTAGGAGAAAAGTATATTTTATTCTAAATTTCAAATTAATAATGAATTGAATTTTACTTTAAAATTATTGTAATTTTATTTCTTAATTTTATAAATTGTCTCAGTTTTATTTAATTTTATTTTAAGGTTTTAGCTGTATTTAAAAAAATTACTTTTAGATTCCTATAAATAAATTTGATAAGGGATAACAACAATTTGAGGCCTATAAGTTATACTCGATTTTCAAATAAGGCTTATATGTTCTATTTTTTATGATTCACTACATTATGAATTAAAAAAATTATCCATTAGTTCTAAGCCGTTATCTCTGACGGAACTTGCATATGTGGCACAATTTATGCCTACGTGGTTGCTGATGTCAGTTTTTCTACTCCATGTGGACTGACACCATCCACATGGCCTATCTACGTGTCATCCTAATCATCATAATCATCATCATCTTCTTCTTTCTTTCTTTCTTTCTTCTTCTTCTTCTTCTTCTCTCAGCATTAGGATTTAACTATATATATATATATGAACAAATTAATTAGAGGATTAAATAAGGAATGAGTGTAGAGACTAAGCATTAAAAGGTTAAAAAAATTGGGAAGAAGGAAGACGAACTGGCATAACAGAGGAGAGGAGGGCTATTACAAAACGAAGAAACCAAAGGGGGAGATCGAGAACAATAGAAATTGGGTTACCTTAGGAGTTGATATTACCAAGGAGAAGGATGTATTGGAAGAAGGTAGATGCAAAAACAAGATTTGAATACAGTTCTTTAAACCTAAAATAAAAAATGTGTTGCGTTTCTTTTGGTGACTGAAATTTTTGGGCTGGTTGTCAGTGATTCTCTCTCTCTTCCTCTATTCCGATTCCTTGACAATGTCCTTTAGTTTTTTATGTACAAAAAAATCCTAGAAACTTCACTGTTTATTGCTTTCAATTCCTTGATGATATTTGTTTGAATTCCGAGGTGATTCTTGCCTCTCGCTATGTCTCTAAATCATACTTTTCATTCAAGGTATAATTCTCTTGTGAATCATGTAGTGTGTGAGCTGAAAATCTCTTTCTTTTGTTAAGTTTTTTCTTGAGACGTTCTTTTAGATTGATTTAATTTTTGGTGAGATATATGAATTTGATTAGATTATACTGTCCTCTTTAAGCATGCAAACTCCTCATGACTGTAGATTGAGATATATGAATTAGTTGGTGCACAATACCTTTGCTGAACTCAAGTTTCTTGCCAAAGAAAGTGTATAGAAAACCTAAAAGAATGAATTATGGAAAAACCTGTCAACTGATTAAGTATGGAACTTGAATTAAATTGAATCTAAAATTATTTTCCGAAGTTGTACTAAAACTTTACAATACCATAAATATATAATTACTGCAGGTTTTTTTTTGTCAAGAAAATTTGGAGAAGTAATTGGTTTGGTGATGCGGGAGAAGAAGAAGAAGGAAAGAAGGTAAGAAAAAAAGAAAGAAAGAAGGAAGAAGAAGAAGTCTGGTGATGAAAGAGAAGAAGAAGAAGAAGAAGAGAAGAAGACAGAAAGAAAGAAAGAAGAGAAGATGAAGAAAAAGATGATGACTAGGATGACACGTGGAGTAGAAGAACTGACATCAGCAACCACGTGTGCATAAATTGTGCCACATATACAAGTTCCGCTAGAGATAATGGCCTAGGACTAACGGGTAATTTTTTAAATTCATAATGTAGCGAATTGTAAAAAATAGAACATATAGGCCTTAATTGACAATGGGGTATAACTTGTAGGCCTCAAATTGTTGTTATCCCATTTGATAACTATTAAAATTTTTTCTTTTTTAACAAAAATAAAGTTTAAAAATATTATAAAATTTTAATCTTACCATTTCAATAAATTAAAAATTAATTTTTGTATTTTTATATTTAATGTTAACTTTGTATGTATTAATGAAAATAACAAAAACTAAAAAATTTTATATTTGATTCCTATAAATTAAAATAGTTTTAATTTTAATGGTTAATTAATAAAAAATCATTTCAGCTAATGATTAATTGATAGAATGTTTTATTAAAATATATATCACTTGATTGAAATTTTTTTATAATTTTAAAACATTTAAATGTATTTTTAAAATATTTAAAATATTGTCTATAAGCTTAAAATTTTGATAATTAAATGATATAAATTTTTATAAATTTTCAATTTCATTCAAAATTCAACTATTTAAATTAATTTTTTATTTTTAGGATTTAAGTGTAAAAATATATTAAAAAAATTCAATATAATTTAGTTTTAAAAGAAAAATTTTGTTAAGAAATATTAAATCCACATCAATTTTGGAGTGAAGTTGAGATGGATTTAAGTGTAATAGCCCTAGAGGGGGTGAAAAGGGCTTTTGAGAAAATAAAAAGTAAATAAGGAAAATTAAAGAAATGATTAAGGATTGAGAAGATTAGAGACAAGCAATTAAAGAGTTCGGCTTATCAACAAACCTACGTCTCCACCTAATTCTCCCAAGTTAGAATTTTTAAACCACCATAATTTATTCTCTTAGATTGATTTTTATAAGTTTGAGTTTTAGGCTCAACTCTAACCTTACAACCAAGAGTTTAAGGCTTACTCTTAACCAATTCTCTAAGTGTTTTCAATAGGAGAACACTTAAACCTTTCACTCTAGAATAAAGCCTCACTTCCCTTTTCTAAACCCCAGAAAAGAAGAAGTCTTAATTCTAACACACAACCCACACTCTCAAAAGAGTAAATGAATACAAAGAAAGTAGATGAAAATTTTGAATGCTCAATGAATGCTAAGAAGAAATTTTCAACAACCAAAGTGTGTAACACTTGAATGAGGCTCTAGAACATACTTTTGTAGTTGAGCATCAAAATTATGGCTGTTGGAGGCATTTACTTCGTCCCCAACCTTCTCCATGCTTCATTAAAGGAAATGCAGCTTTTTGTAGAAGAAGAGTCGCTCACAGTTGTAAAGGACGAAAAAATAGTCATTGGAGGTCTAAGTGACCGTTGTGTCTTGAGATGAGGTTGTGTCACGAACTGGTAATGACTGTGAGGGCAGGTCATGAGGGGTTTGGTCTTTTTTTCTTGTTGAAGCTCCATATGGTCACGAGCTAATAAGGGATGCTCACGATCGTGAGGGCAGGACGTGAGGGGTTCGGTCATTTTAGCTTGTTGAATCTTCATCTACTCATGGTCTGAATGCATAATCACGAGCTAGTCACGATCTGGACAGACCCTCCCACGATCGTGACAGATCGTAAGAGGTTCTGGCGTATTTACAATTTGACAAGCTTTTGAATCTTTAGCTTGTGAGGATGGCTCTCGGACGTGAGTCTGACTCATGACGAATACTTGTTGGCTTGTTTTGAGCATGATTTGGTTCTTACTTGGTCCCATTGATCCTTTATGATTCTTAACCTTTGTAGGGACTTGGCTCTTGATATTTTGATGATTTACAAGCCTATAGATACTTCACTTTGATTCTTTACATTATTTGAATCTAAAAAGTACACTTAGATAAACAACATTAGTTCATTTAAATTATTTGTTAAAGTTAAAACTTAGAGATTGATTAAACTCAAGGTCAATATATCTTTTCTTTGAATCAATTATTAATTGAATTCTATTTTTAAAATTATTTTAATTTGCTATTTTAATTTTATAAATTATGTTAGTTATATTTAAATTTATTTTAAAAATTTAATTTAATTTTTAAAAATTACTTTAAATTTTCTATAAAAGAAATTAACTCTTATTAAATTTTAGAAAATTTAAAATTTAAAAATATTCTCAAATTTTAGCTTTACCACTCTTGAAATAGATTTAAAAATTATTTTTTGTAATTTTATATAAAATTTTAACATTTTATGTATTAATAAAAATAATAAAAAATATAACATTAATATAATTAAGTCCTATAAATTAAAAGAATTTTAATTTTAATAAATAATTGAAGAAAAATTATTTTAAAAATTGATAAAATTTTTTATTAAAATGTCATTTGATTTTAAAATTTATAAAAAATTTTAAGCTTATAAAAAATATTTAAAAAAATTTCTAATCAAATGATATATATTTCTGATAAGCTTAAAAATTTTATACTCAAATGATGCATATCTAAAAAATTTCAATTTTATTCGTTAGTCAATTTAGTTTTAAAATAAAAAATTCTATTTTTTTAACGCAAAATAAAAAAAATCTATTAAAAAATGAATATATTAAGTCGAAGTCAATTTTGGAAAAAAGTTGAGGGTCTCCATGGAAGTGTCGTTTCTATTTATTGGCAATCCACTTGTCATAAAATGCCACATATATAACTTCGTCAACGGGGTGAATGCATTTCACAATTTGTAGTGACTTCTTCGACTCATTTATGAAATTTGATTACAAATATAAATATTTTTTAGGAGAAAAAGTATATTTTATTCTAAATTTTAAATTAATTACCAATTGAATTGTATTTTTAAAATTATTTTAATTTATTTAATTTTATAAATTGTATCTTCTATTTAATTTTCTTTTAAGGTTTTAGCTGTATTTTCAAGAAATTACTTTTAGATTTCTATAGGTAAATTTGATAATTACTAAACTTTTTTCTTTTTTAACAAAAATAAAATTTAAAAATATTCTAAAGTTTTAACCTTACCATTTTTAATAAATTAAAAATAATTTTTTTTTATTTTTATTTTAATGTTAACTTTGTATGTATTAATGAAAATAACAAAAAATAAAAATGTTTATAATTAATTTCTATAAATTAAAATAATTATAAGTTTAATGGTTGATTAATACAAAATTATTTCAGCTACTGATTAATTGATAGAAAGTTTTATTAAAATATATATCATTTGATTATAAAATGTTTATAATTTTTAAGCTTATAAAATGTATTTTTAAAATTTTAAAATATTGTCTATAAGCTCAAAATTTTTATAATCAAATGATAGAATTTTTTTTTTTAAAAAAATTCAGTTTTATCCAATAGTCAATTATTAAAATTCATTTTTTAATTTTAAAGACTTTAGTGTCAAAATTTATTAAAAAATTCAATATAATTTTGTTTTAAAAGAAAAATTCTGTTAACAAAATATGAAGTCCTCGTCAATTTTGGAGTGAAGTTGAGGTCCTAGCCAATTTTTAATTGTTTATATTGAAGAAGCTTTATGGTATATTAATCTCAGTCAATTCATTAAGTTCATCAATAAAAAAAATTAGGGTAAATTACAATCACTCCTGAGGTTTGTCATAATTCATTAGTCCAATTCTGCATTTTCAAAAGTCAACTAAATGTCCTCTTAGATTTGATTTTATTAACTATTTGCCTCTTTTGTAAACTAAATACCCCCTCAGGTTTACAATAAAAATATCAAACCTGAGAAGGTATTTAGTTAGCAAAAGGGGGAAATAGTTAATAAAATCAAACACGAGGGGATTATTAGTTGACTTTTGAAAATACAGGGATGGACTAGTAAATTATGACAAACCTCAGGGGGTGATTGTAATTTTCCTAAAAAAATATATATACACTTGATTGCTTTACATGATGGAGGTCACGAGACGATAAAACAAGAGATAAGTACCAACAAACTATAGCAGTAACAACGTAAACTATACAACAAACTATAGTAGTAACAACTTGATCTAATCAAGGAATATAATCCTTATCCCTCTCCCGCAAGTTGTACTGGTCTTGAACGAATAGACAACTTGTCTCGAAACCACAGGAAACGCTGCTTGGATAGAGCCTTGGCGAGAACATCCGCAATTGATCATTGCTGGAAATATAACGAACAACTAGCTCTTTATTAGCAACCTTATCTCGAACGAAATGGAAGTCTATTTCGAGATGTTTAGACCAAGAATGAAAAATAGGTGTAGTTGAAAGGTAAGTCGCACTCAAGTTGTCACACCATAAAATAGGAGAGGATGAACTTTCAATTCCAATTTCTTGCATGATTGATAAAACACTACAAGAAACTGCCGATTTAGCGACATAATTTAGTGACGGAATTTAACCATCACAAAATAGTGACAGATTAACGATAAAATTATAGCCTTAGCGACCATATGTTTAAAAAATAAATAGATTTAATTTAGCGACAGAATTGCATCACGGAAATTCAATTCCATCTCTAAAATAGTGACGAAAATTTGATTCCATCGTTATTTTTGCAACAGAAATAAAATTCTGCCACTAAATGCTGAGTTTAAAAAAAATTATTCATTTAATTTAATCATGATATATATTGATTAAAAATATTAATTAATATTTATTTTATTCCTAAAAAGTAATATAATTTTTTAAAAAATATTATTTTAAAAGTATTATTTCATATTGACATTGTTAAATAATTTTTATTAAATGAGTGAGTCACCTATTAACTTTGTAGCTTAAAAAAAAGAGCAAGTTTGTGACAATTTATTTCAACAATAATGCTTAATTTTGATATGAATTAGCCCTAATATTAAGTAAATGTCTTTTAAAATATTAAGGTAATTTATTATTAAATAATACTAATTTAGCATTAAATAAATATAACACCAATTAAAATTGTTATTGAATCTTAAATTCTAAATTTTAATTTTATTTTATTATACAATTATTCAATTACATAATTAATCTTAGCTTAATGTTATAAAGCAATATAGTATTATTGTATAATATTAATTTAGTATTGATTAAAATTATTATCAAATAAATATATAATTAAATTACGAATTATATTTTAATTTAAATGATCTTATTATAAAAATATGATATATAATTTTAATATCATAAAATTCAAATAATTTGTCCATAACTAAAAAATTATATAATTTTTCACAATACTACGTAATTTTACTCAAAATTACGTGGTTTTTATGCAACCTAATTCCCTAAAATCATTCTTTTTCACTTAACCTATCTCATTCACTTAACCTCCCCTCTGAAATCCTTTAGCAGCCGCCTCCCACACCTCCCAACCCCACCTCACCCTATGTTACCCTAATTTGACCGTCCAGCCATCCTTCCTCACTGCCTTCAGTACCATCATCATAATGTACACCCCTCATCACTGTCAGTTCCATCATCGTTTAGATCCCTACGGTTACTGTCGGCATTAGAGAGAGCTTTAAATGCCTGTTTTCGACAGTGGGAGGGCTTTGTAAATGTGACAACAATTGATTGTTTTTGTTAGTAATTTAGTGTTATGCATATCTTCTTTGTCTTTCCAACCCTCAGAATGCTTTATTTTTAACGGTTTTCACTATTTTAGTTTCTGGGTTTTTGAGTACATTGTTGTAATTACTTCTGTTTTTATCACTCTCAAAAGGAATTTTTTTTTCTTTTTGAGTTTTGGGTAGTGTGTGTATTTCTTCTCCTTCTCTAAACAAAATTATTAACCTAGTTTATGATTTTTATGCATCAACTCATTTTGCACTCTTGGTTTGTTGAAGGGTATTAGAGATTTAAACAAAAGAAAAAATTGCACGTTAGATTACCCTTTTCCTTTTTTGTACAGAATTTAGTGTTGATGAATATAACACCAGCCTACATGGAAACTTCTAGGTGCAAATTATTAAGTTGATTAGTATGGTGCTAATTATTTTTAGTGAGTGGGTTAGTTAGAAAGCATTTTGTGTGGTGATAAAAATGGCCTACATGTGTGGTTATGAGTTTTTTAGTTCTTTTTATTTGTGTTGTATATATTGAATTCTCATTACTATAAATACCCCTTAGGTGTGATGGTTGTAACATATCAAAGAAAGAAAATAAGCAAGAAACAAATACAAGGCATAGGCCTTGAGTAGTCTTAAGTGTTGTGAGTAGTATTGAGAGTTGTAAGTGTAATCTCTTGTGAGGTGTAATATTTGAGTGTGCAATTTCTTTTTTAGTGGTCTTAATAATATTTTTATTATATGTCCAAGAGTGTTGTATTCAATAGTCTGGTATCAGAGCTGGACTGTCTGGGACCGCTCAATTTGTACGATTTCTAGAAATTCTAAGTATGCACTGTGGATGCAGCGTTGATTGATCTTCCACTTTACAAAAGACATCTAGAAATTATTTGTGAGACTAGTTTGATTTCTAGGAATTTTAAGTATGGTTTATGGTTGCAGCTTTGACTGATCTTCCTTATCAGAAAGGGCTTCTAGAAATTATGATTGAGTAAGCTTCTGTGTGTCGTGAGTAGTTTATGACTCTCTAAGTTTGTTGACAAAACTTGTTTGATATTATTAAGGTACTGCCAACACGATGGGTGACCTTCAAGTCGTTGAAGGAATCAAGAAGCTCAATAATCAAAATTACAACACATGGGCGACGTGTATGTTGTCCTACTTGTAAGGACAAGATCTTTGGGAGGTCGTTGGCGGTAGTGAAGCTACACAACCGATGGAAGACGAAAATGGCACCTTACATAAATGGAAGATTAAGGTGGGAAAGGCAATGTTTGCCTTGAAGACCACAATTAAAGAAGAAATATTAGAGCACATTTGCGATGTTGAAACACCAAAGATAGCATGTGATGCATTGCCCACACTCTTTTCAAAGAAGAATGATTCAAGACTACAACTTCTTAAAAATGAGCTACTCTTAGATTCGCAACGTGATATGAAGATTTCACAGAAGGTGAAATCTTTATGCCATGAGATTTCTGAACTTCACCTAGAAGCTAAAATTGCATAACCCAGGATGAGGAGAATTATCATCCGTTGTTTAAGGCCTGATTTTAAAGGCTTTGTCATTGCTATAGAAGGATGGCCTACTCAACCATCGCTTGTTGAATTTAAAAATTTGCTTGCTGGTCAAGAAGCTATGGCTAAGCAAATGGGTGGTGTCTCACTAAAAGGTGAAGATGAAGCCCTCTTTAGCAGCAAAGGCAAGGAAAAACCCAAGTATAATACTGGTAATGGATCAAGAAGAGATGAAGATAGACGAAGAGGTCATCAGGGGAGTTCACAATCAGGGGGAGCTTTAACACTTTATTTTACTAAGCACTTGAACTTTTATTTTATTTTAAAAGGCCCTCAAACATTTATTTTTATTTAGTTTGAGGACTTTACTAACAGAGCTGATAGAGATTGTAAATCAATGTTGTAAAGTGCGTGTGTGATTGGTGTAAGCAACGTGACGTGGACTGAGAAAATTAAAGTTAGTGACGTGGACTTTGTTCTCACCTTTCACTTATTGTCTTCATGTTTAGATCAAGTTGTAGAGCTTCGGTGAAAGCGAGTGTATTGAAGACGACAATGTTAGAAGCGAAAGCATACAAGATGAAGACAACGATAAGGTTCTGGTTTTGCATTCCTCAGGTAGACTGCCAGTTCAGTTGGTAGACAATGATGAAGACAAAGATGATGATGACGATGATGAAGATGATGACGCTAACGATGAAGATAGGTGATGAACCTTAATCAGAACTAAGATATCTATCTATCTTTGAGATAGGTGGTGAACATATTCTAAACTAATATACATAATAGAGCTGTGAGTTTGCAATAAAACTTCACCATAAATTATGCAACTAATTGAGGGACTAAACAAGATAGACTATAGCTAACTTAAAAAAGGCAATGGAGCCCAATGCATTAAAATAAGTACTCTGTACACTAACTTATTTACTGTAGAAGCTTTATAGAGCAAAAATATGCATACTGTGACAGCAACACAGCTGTGCAAATTCAGGAAAATCCCATGGAATACTTCAACAAATTCTAACATAATAATCATTCATGCTATAAGTACATGTGTGAGACCAACCTAAAGAGCAGATATACTAATGGCACCATTGATAACTCCAGGATGAAAACCTAAGCCCTAAAACATAATTCCAACAAATTATCACCCAAAAAAACTATCAATCATTTTTTTTGAAAAAATGTGCAATCAGTCAGGGTTGAGAAAATGTCTACGTGTTATGCAGTGCTCAAATTAGATTTGTATGACTTAAGACACCGACTTAACGTGTGATATTTAGAACTAAATTTGACCTCTTCACACAAATAAAATATTGCTATATTTTCATGACTAATTATACTTGGTGTCATGCATTTCTTGTTTAAAAGACTATATTTAAGACAACCACAATTCATTAGAGGTACAAGAAAATATACTAAGTACATGACATCATCCAAGAGTAAAAACGTTGGCTTTCATGTATATCATAAACTTTAAAAGAAAAAAGTTCTACCATGCAATGCATGACAGTTCAATTGGCAGACTATGATGAAGATGAAGATGAAGACAATGATGACGACAATGAAGATGATGACACTGACGAAGGTGATGAACTTTAATAAGAACAAAGATATCTATCTATCTTTGAGATAGGTGATGAACATATGCAGAACTAATATACATAATAGAGTGTTTGAGTTTGCAATAAAACTTCACCACAAATTTAACATATGCAGAGAGAAAGTGTCACATTTTGCTGACATCTTTAAAGGAGATCATAATTTAAACCTTAATTATTGGTTTATTGTCATTGAAAATTGTTTAGAAGTTTGAATGATAATGTGTTGATTTAGAACTCTGCCCCTGTTAATGTTTCCACTTGTATATTTGATTCTCTTGAATAGAAGAATAGGAAAAGTAACTTCTACTTTCTTTGTGGCACAGGCAAAAAATTTTCTGTTTTCACAACACAAATAATTTTCTGTTGGATCATACATAATAGTCTTTTGCAAAACAACTTTATGAATGGGTAGTACCAATAATCATAAAATTCCAAAGTAGCAAAGGACATCATAAGTTTTCTTCAAGGCATGTCAAGGAGCTTATTTTGCAGTCTCTATGTCATTTTTTCAAATGCGGAAAACAAGTGTACAAATCAGACTTAGGGTGATTTGCTTTAGTATGTTCTTGACACTTCACCTCAGTTATGGTACACATGAAAGTCTTCATGTACACCATGCACTGGATGCTCATAGCTTTCTTGTTAGACTCAAGCTGGCTTCCCTTAGCAGCAGCTCTTTATCACATCGGGTGGATTAACACTTATGTTTAAGCATAAAAATAGAGCTACACATCCAGTAGGATGACAAAACAAACATGATAACTATCCAAATATATAAAAAGAAGTAGAATTCTCAACTAACCAAAATCAAGAAAAAGGATAAGAAAACAGTCGTTTGGGCACTCAGAGTCCATAATTTATTGGAAAATTAAATATGTTCTATCTGAAAGAGAGAACATAAGAGTGAAGCAGTCGCCATTTGTAGAAGTTATAAAGTAGAGCCGCAACTATTAACTTCTAGTGTATGACGGAGTTAACTGTCGAGTCGAGGCTTATCTTATATAGCTCTGTTTGTACCTATGATTGGAACAATGAGGAGGGAAATTCTTTTTCATGTGTTTTAATCCTTTACTCTTTCCCAATTCATTCTCTGCCCACGTTACCTTCATTCTCTATCTAGGTGGCTATTGAAATAATGGTTTCTTGAGCTTATTTTCAAATTTTAAGATGTGGCCGAGTATAAGGGAAGTTGTATGGTGGTAATTGCTAATAACTCAAGGTTGCCAATAGCTCATATTGGCAAGATAACAATCACACCCCATTATAGTCAAAATACGGTGTTGCTCCAAGATGTTTATCACGTATCGGGTATGAAGAAAAATATACTATCTGTGGCACAATTTACAATATTGGGCCAATTTATTTTATTTGTTCTGGATGATGTCAAGGTGTATGAAGACATCAAAATCCCTGGTACGCCAATAATAGAAGGACGCAGATTGGAGTCTATTTATGTTATGTCAACTAAATCGACATATGTAGACAAGACTTAGAAGAACTAGATAGTAGACCTGTGGCATACAAGACTTGCACATGTCGGGTATCACAAGCTTAAAGTGGTGTTGAAGAAGTCAATGCTCAAAGGTCTTCCTCATTTTGAAGTTCAAGAGGAGACAGTTTGCACGGGGTGTCAATTCGGTAAAGCACATCAATTACCGTACGAGGAGTCAAAGTTTAGAGCAAAGGAGCCATTAGAGCTTGTTCACTTGGATGTGTTTGGACGTGTCAAACAACCATTTATCAGTGAGATGAGGTATATGGTCACATTTATCGATGAATTCTCTAGATATGTCTAGGTTTTCTTCATAAAGGAAAAATCTGAGACATTTACAAAATTTCAAGAATTTAAAAAAATGGTTGAAGGAGAAGTCAGCAGGAAATTCAATGTCTACGCACTGAAAATAGTGGGGAATATATGTTAGATGAGTTCTCCCAGTATTTGAAGAAGTTTTAGATCCGTCATCAATTCTTTTGTGCAAATATACCACAACAAAATGGTGTTGCTGAGAGGAAGAACCGACATCCTGCGGAGACATGTCAGAGTATGTTGTATGGAAAAAATGTACCTAGTAGATTTTAGGCTGAGTGTATGAAGACAATAGCTCATGTCATCAATAGGCTTCCACAACTAAAATTGGGATTTACTTCACCCTTTGAAAAACTGTGGGGTGCCAAGCCTGCAGTTGGTCACTTTTCAATGTTTAGTTGTGTTTACTATGTGTTTGTGCCAAGTCATTTACGTAGCAAATTTTAGTGTATCTTGGTGGGATATGACAACCAGGGAAAAGGGTGGAAGTGTTGTGATCCTACTTTTGGACAATGTTACATATCATAAAATGTGGTGTTTGATGAAGCTTCCTCATGGTGGTCTCCGCAGAAAATGCATTACCAGATTCCTAAGAATTAGAAGATCAACTTCAAGAGAAAATGGAGGATTAGATTGTTGAGGTAAGACCAAATTTTGATATTGGTGAAGATTTAGATGATGAAAATGATGGAGATTGTGGGGTGATGTGTCCTTGGCGAACTGGTGTTTACCAGAGATTAGAAGAAGAGGTTGAACCAAGTCAAGAAGGTGTGACGAGTCCATAACCACTCAAAAGATCAACCAGTATATGAAAACCAAATCCCAAGTATGCTAACATAGCTAGCAGATGAGAGTGTGAAAGAACCGATGACTTATGAAGAAGCATCGCAAGACTCTAAGTGGGTAAAGGCAATGGAAGAAAAGATTACTGCATTAAAAGACAATCAAACTTGGAATCTAATGCCAAAGCCAAGAGATGTGAAGCCTATTTCTTATAAATGGGTGTACAAGGTCAAAACTCGCCTTGATGGATCAGTTGAGAGATACAAAGCTCGGTTGGTGGCCTGAGGGTTCTCTCAATAGTACTAACTAGACTATGATGTGATGTTTAGTCTTGTGGCAAAGATAATAACCATACCAGTTATTCTAGCACTTGTAGCCAATAAAGACTTGAAATTATGGCATATGGATATGAAAAATGCAATCCTACATGGAGAATTAGATAGAGAGATCTACATGAATCAACCAAGGGGGTTTGAGAGTGGAGTTCATCCTGAATTTTTCTGTAATTTGAAAAAGCCTCTCTATGGGTTGAAACAAGCACCGAGGCATGGTACGATAAAATTACTGAATTTTTGATGCAATGTTGTTGTGTCACATGCAGATTCTAACTTATTTGTGAAAGCTAGAGAAGGTAAATTGGCAATAGTGTTGGTGTATATGGATGACTTGATCATTATAGGAGATGCTGAGTTAAAAATTTGTCGAACAAAAGAAAATTTATTAGTACGCTTCCAGATGAAGGAGCTTGGAGAGCTCAAACATTTTCTTAGTCTAGAGATCGATTGTACAATAGAAGAGTTATTTCTGTGTCAATAAAAATACGCAAAAGACCTACTAGAGAAATTTAAGATGCTTGACTGCAAGCCTATCTCAATGCCAATAGAAGAAAATATCAAGCATTGCGCACATGAAGGCAAAGACCTGGAGGGCGGGACAATGTATCGACAACTTATAGGGAGTCTCATTTATCTTACTTTGACTCGACTTGACATTTCTTTTGCAATTGGTGTGGTAAGTTAGTACATGCAAAATCCAAAGAACCCTACTTGGATGTTGTTTATTGAATTTTGAGATATATCAAAAGTACAATTAACTATGGTCTTTTGTACAAGAAAGGTGAAGATTATAAACTGATCGAGTACTGCGATATTGATTATGCGGAAGATCATAACATGTGTAGGTCGACAACTGGATTTGCCTTCAAATTAGGTTCTGGAGGGATTTCCTGGTCTAGCAAAAGGAAACCAACGGTGTCTCTATCAACAACAGAAGCAGAGTATAGAGCGGCAGCGATGGCAGCTCAGAAAAGCTCATGGTTAGTACAACTGATGAAAGATCTACACCAACAAGTTGATTATGCAATACCATTTTATTGTGATAATCAATCAACTATACGTTTAGCAGAAAATTTGGAATTCCATCCAAGAACTAATCATGTGGAAGTACAATACCACTTTATCAAAGGGAAGGTCCTTCAAGAAGAAGTTGAAATAAAATATGTTAAGATAGATGAACAAATTGCAGATTTGCTTACCAAAGGACTGAGTGCCAATAAGTTTAAAAACTTTTGTCTTCAACTCGGGATGATTCGAAGAGTTAGAGTTGGTATTGAGGGGGGAGTGTTGATGAATACATCACCAGCCTACATGGAAACTTCTAGGTGCAAATTATTGAGTGGGTTAGTATGGTGCAAATTATTTTTAGTGAGTGGGTTAGTTAAAAAGCATTTTGTGTGGTGATAAAAATGGCCTACATGTGTGTTTATAAATTTTCTAGTTCTTTTTATTTTTGTAGTTTGTATTGAATTCTCATTACTATAAATACCCCTTAGGTGTGAAGGTTGTAACATATCAAAGAAAGAAAATAAGTAAGAAATAAATACAAGGCGTAGGCCTTGAGTAGTCTTGAGTGTTATGAGTAGTATTGAGAGTTGTAAGTGTAATATCTTATGAGGTGTAATATTTGAGTGTGTAATTTCTTTTTGAGTGATCTTAATAATAATAATATTTTTATTATATGCCCAAGAGTCTTGTATTCAACATTTAGCTGTTCCAGATCCCTTGATGGAATTGTATTCTATTGATTTTTTTTTTCAATGATCTTGCTTGATGCCATTTTGCCTTTGTTAAAAAAACTACTAAAAGAGTTAAACTTGGAAAATTTGTGTTTAGGTACTTATTGCTCATTGGATTCATGTATTCTTTTTTAACGTTTTGGAATGTGACTGAGGTTGGTGGTTTTTTATTTGAATCAGTTAAAATTGCAGTTTATTCATTATCACTTTTGTTTTTTCTTATGACAATTCAATAGTTCGTAGTGGCATATATGTCTTTGTGGTTGCTCTGAATCTGCTTACTGCCTCTTTCTCGTTTGATAGATATGTCAGGTATGTTTAGCTCTTCTTAGATTGATCCTTGTAAATGCTCGCATGATGCATAACTTTGGTGTCTAATGCTCTAGATGATCCTTCTATGAGTATTAATGGTTGGTGATTATTTTACTCATTGTTTTCTTATAGGACCAGAATGAATTAGGGTTAGTGATGAAATCAGAGAGAAGTTTGATTTTGAGAACTCTAAAGATGAGAGGTGGAGATCAATAATTATAAGATGTTGATCAATTCTTTTACCAACTACAATGTTGTTGTCTATGTATATAATGATTTAGATGAAGATCTTCTAATGACATGGTAGTTTCTTAAAACCACAATTCATGTTCTTTGAATTCATAGAAAAGCTGATTTGTTACAAATTTAGGTTGTTAATTCTTGGTGTGTAGATGGATTTTTGCTGCTCTATTAAATGCTAATTACACCCAGAACCTATATTGACATTTTCTAATCTTTTGAAGCCACTGAGCATTATTAGTTGAAATAATTTTTTCATGCATTCTAGCTGTATTTTAAAAACCTGCATAAGGTAACCTACTAATACTTCTCAAATTTTAAGAACCATATAAGGTCGACCACCGTCGCAAGCATTAAACTTGTAGTTGAAAACTGGAACGACATCCTCAGCTCCTCGTCTGCTCCATTGACGACTTCAACTCTGACAACGACATCTCTCGCAGCTTTCTTGTCGTTTTCCACACTAAAACACCTCCGCTCGTTTCTAACAAGAAGACATTGAAGAAGGAGAGGACGTTGAAAAGAGCACGTCAGCTTGTTGCAGCTTTTCTTTTTTTTTTTTTTTCCAAAAAGACATTGGAAAGTTGCTGATGTGGTAGAGATATAAAACAAATGTTATGTGATGAGACAAAAATACTCTCTGCCACATTAGTATTTTTAACGGTGTCAGTCGATTTGCCGTTATTTGCTAATGGAATGAAATATGGGGTACTAGTTTGTTAAGGTTCAAACTACAGAGTGGAAGTCAATTAGGGTTGAAACTACAGGATATTTTTTTTTGTACTTTTCCCTATATGATATAATGTTGAGATAATATAATTTTTAATAAAAAAATTATTTATTTAATATAGTATTTAATTAACTAAAATAAATTCACAATTAATAAAATAAAATAAATTTTTATTTTATTAAAAATAAAATAAATAATTATTAAAATAAAGTTATAATTTTTTAAAAATATCTAAATAGTTATATTGATAATAAATCACATATAAAATATTTTATTATTGAAAAGTATTGTTATGTTAAAATTTTATTATAAAATAATAATAAAATTAATTAATAAAATATTAAAATATTTTAAAATAAAACTACATTTATTTAAATGTCATGAAAAATATCACAAATCTTTAAATGAAAACGTCTTAATCAAGCTAAAAAGATTGAAGAGGATGCTCTTACGGTAAGTCTTACCCCACCATATCTGGCCATTTACCTTATTAAGATTGACTCCTTAGGTTAGAAGTGTCACTTCCATTTCTTGGCTTGTAAGTGGCAGAAAAGGCCACATGTATACCCTTGCTAACGGGTTAAAGACTTTTGGTGCCTTCACTAACGAGTTAAAACTTTTTATCTTATTCGACGACTTTTAGCTACTCATTTATGAAATTTCATTACAAATAATATGATTTTGATAAGCGCAAGGGGCAGTAGTTTAAGGAGTGCTCCCCCATTAAATTTATTTTTCCTTCAATTTTTCTCATTATATCTCATTGAAATCATGTAAGAGCTCATATTCATTTTTAAAGATGAACATTAAAAAAATAAATTTTCCTTAACTTTTAAAAATTTTTCTCCAAAATTATTGTTAAAATATGGATTAAACCACTTATAATGAGTCAATCCATATCCAATTTTATAAGAGAGTGGATAAGTAGTAATGCTATTGACAATTTGTTAGAAAATAAGCCTATAAGGTGTGGTCCAATTAAAATTAATTAAAGTAAAATATTAATCCTAATTAGACTGAAATTGTGTGAATTAATTTCATATATTAATTTTAGAGTTACGTGATGGACGTACCAGATTAAATAAGGATGTCTACAAATATATAATGATATTGGGCCTCTCTCTCCGCACTAAAAAATACAACTCTAACTTCATTTATAGACTGTGATTAAGATTAAGAGACAAGAGAAAGAAATTGATTTCTCATCAATGGTTTCAAGTGTTAATTTTCTTTCGAATTCAAGTAAGTTTCTTTCCTATTTATTTTATTGTATCATGAAATATTTAGTTTTAAAGATTTTTGGAATTTATGTTTATAATGTCTTATTATTATGAATAACTAACAAGTGGTATCAGAGCATGGTTGAAAAACTAAATATAAATATTTTTTATATATAATAGATATAAATTACTTACAAAAATTACTTGATTAATTTTAATTTTGCTAAGATCATGTGTTAATGATTTTCTGTCCCTCATGCATGATCATTAAGTTTTTAATATGTAAATAATGGATACAAATCTACATGGTGGTCATGCTCAAAAGGACAACGAAGCTGTTATATGCATATGATGGAAAACTTCATCCTTATTTCATTAGATTTGGATTTATCCTTGTTTCATCAAGTTAATGAAATAACATATTGTACGGGATTTTTAATTTTTGAAAGTTCATTGTTATTATGTTGATGGAAATAGCAATAATGATGATAATGACGGTGGTAATATTGTTTGCCTAGATTTTATTAAGTTTTTGAAATTAAAATAATAATAAATAAAATAACTATAGAAAGTTATTAATAAGTTATTTATTTATTTATTTTATTCATAATTATTATATTTTAGTGAGTATGATTTTATTTTGACTTTATGTGTTACCGAGATTTTATTATGAGTAAATACATATATTTATTGTTATAGTTTATAGTTGCTAAAGTGACCTAAACTATGTGTTATTACATGTATAAATTATGTTATTGATGAAATACCGTGAAAGATGATAAATTGACGTTTGACAATTAATAGAATTTAATAATTTATCCAAAGGTAAATTGTTATTCTATGATTGTTGAATATTATCGAGGTGTATTATTATATTTTAGTTGAATATGTTTGATTATCCAAAGATGTTAGATGTGTTTAATTAAAATATGATGATTACCCATTATGTTTATATATATGGTATTTGAAGTATGTTATAGTATCTACCCAAAAGAGAAGTACTTTATTATTTTTCTGAATCTATATTAATTGTGAGCATTATGATATATTTTGTAGCTTTTGCAATTCTTTCACATGCATCATCTGTTACTGTATTTAATGGTACAAAGTTCTCTGAATGGCATGAGCAAGTTGATTTCCATTTAGACTCTATGGATCTCAACTTAGCATTATTGGAAGATGAACTCGCTACTATTACTGATTCAAGTAGTGAGGCTGAGAAGTTGTACTTTAAGTCATGGAAACATAGTAACAGATAATGTCTAAAGTTTTTGCAAGTGACAATTGCCAACAACATTAAGCCTACCGTTCCACAAACAGAAAGTGCTAAAGAATTTCTTGCGTTTGTGGACGAAGGTTTTTGTTCTGCTAACAAGTCTCTCATTGGTACATTAATGGAAAAGCTCATGACTATGATGTATGATGGGTTAAAGGGATTGACAGCAGTGAATATTAGTAATATCATTGAGATGACTAATATCGCAGCAAGACTGAAGTCCTTGGGATTGGTAGTGGAAGATTCTTTTTTAGTGCAATTTATGTTGAACTCACTTCCTCTTAAATATGGGTCTTTTCAAATTAACTATAACACTATAAAGGATAAGTGGGATGTTAATGAATTGGTTGGTAGGCTAGTTCAGGAGGAAAGGAGATTAAAGAATCAAGGGAATCACATTGTCAATCTTGTGGGTCAAGGAGCTAGAAAAAGAATGAAAGTGAAAGCCAACAAGTTTGAGAAAACCAAAAGGCCTGCTAATGCTTCTCAGGCAGAAGAGAAGGAACAAAAGGTTGATAAATGTCACTTCTGCATGAAAGAATGACACTATCAGAAAGATTGCTTAAAATGTAAGGTTTGGTTCTAAAAGAAAGGTACCTTTCATTATGCTTCTTCAATTTTTGAATCAAACTTAACTGAAGTTCCTAGTAATACTTGGTGGCTTGATTCTGGTGCTACTACTCATGTGGCCAATATGATGCAAGGATTCATTACGATCCGAACCACAAACCCAATAAGTGATTTTCTTTTTATGGGAAATCGCATGAAGGCACCAATCAAAGGCATTGGAATTTACTTTTTAATCTTGGATAGTGGCTATCAATTAGACTTATCTGAGACTATTTATGTACCTTCAATCAGTAGAAACCTTATTTCAGTTTCTAAACTAGATGTTTGTGGTTTCAATGGTAAATTTGGATCTAGTAGTTTTAGTTTGTTTAAGAATTCTAGATTTATTGGTTCCAATTTTCTTATTGATGATTTATACAAACTAAAACTTGATAATATTTTTACTGAATCCTTACTTATTATGAATAGCAGTATTGGACTTAAACATACTATGATGAATGAAAATTTTGCTTACTTGTGGCATAAATGTTTGGGCCATATCTCCAAGGAAAGGTTACAGAGATTAGTAAATAATAAAATTCTTTAAAATCTAGATTTTACTGATCTCGGGATTTATGTAGATTGTATTAAAGGAGCCACAAGAAGCACTCAGCTTATTGAAATTATACACACTGATATTTGTGGACCTTTTGAAACTCTATCTATTAATGGAGAAAGATATTGTATCACCTTTATTGATGATTTTTCATGTTATGGTTATATCTATTTGCTTCATGAAAAATCTCAATCAGTCAATGCTCTTGAGGCATACATAAAGGAGGTTGAGAGGCAATTAAATAAAAAGGTGAAAATTGTAAGATCTGATAGAGGTGGTGAATATTATAAAAAATATGATGAGTCTGGATAGTGTCCTGGTCCATTTGCAAAACTCCTCAAAAGTCATGGCATATGTGCATAGTATATTATGCCAGGTATACCTCAATAAAATGGTGTAGCATAAAGGTGTAATCGGACTTTGATGGATATGGTTAGGAGTATGATGAGTAACTCCTCTTTACCCAAATCATTGTGGATGTATGCACTTAAAACCGTAACATATTTATTAAATAGGGTTCCTAATAAGGCATTTCAAAAGACTCCTTTTAAATTGTAAACATGAAGGAAACCTATTTTACAGCACCTACATGTTTGGGGTTGTCCAGCGGAAGTAAGAATTTATAATCCATATGAAAGAAAGTTAGATTCTCGAACTGTTAGTAAGAATTTATAATCCATATGAAAGAAAGTTAGATTCTTGAACTGTTAGTGGTTACTTTATTGGTTACCCAGAGAAATCTAAGGGGTACTTATTTTATTGTCCAAAACATAGTCCAAGAATTATTGAAACTGAAAATGCAAGATTTATTGAGAATGGTGAAGTTAGTGGGAGTGATGAAACAAAGTATGGAGATAAAGGGAATTCGTGTAAATGTTCCTTTACATATGAATATTCCTTCATCCATTACTTTGCTGAATGTTGTTCCAAGTGTTGAAGGACATAATGATAACACTGCACAACATATGAATGAAGACCCATCCCATCAAGCAACTAACTCACATATGGCTAATGTAAATGAACCATAAGAAATAGTAGTAAAAAGATCTCAAAGAGAAAGGAGATCAGTTATTTCGAATGATTATGTGGCATATTTACAAGTGTCAGATTTTGATATTGGAATTAATGAGGATCCAGTTTTATATTCACAAGCCATAAATAGTGTTGAATCTGATAAATGGATTGATGCTATGAAAGATGAGTTAAAATCCAAGAAGTAAAATAATTTTTGGGATCTTATTGAATTGCTAAAAAATTGTAAAAGAGTCGGGTGTAAATAGGTCTTTAAGACAAAGCGCGACTCAAAAGGCAATATTCAAAGATATAAAACCATACTTGTTGCTAAGGGTTATACTAAAAAAGGTGGCATTGATTATAAAGAGACTTTTTCTCCAGTCTCAAAGAAAGATTCATTAAGAATATTTATGGCACTAGTTGCTCATTATGACTTAAAGCTACATCAAATGGATGTGAAAATAGCCATTCTGAATGGAGATTTAGAGAAGGAGGTTTACATAGATCAGCTTGAAGGTTTTTCTATAAAAAGTGAAAATCAAATGGTGTGTAAACTCAAGAAATCAATATATGGACTTAAACAAGCTTCTTGACAATGGTATATTAAGTTTAGTACCATTATTACATCTTTTGGTTTTAAAGAAAATACTGTTGATCGATGTATGTACCAAAAGATCAATGGGAGTAAGTTTATACTTTTGGTTCTATATATTGATGATATCTTGCTTGTTGCTAATGATTTAGGAATAATGCATGAGACTAAAAAATTTCTTACAAAGAACTTTGAAATGAAGGATATGGGAGAGGCATCCTATGTGATTAGAATAGAAATTTTTCATGATAGATCACATGGATTGTTAGGATTATCTCAGAAAACCTATATTGAAAAAGTTTTTGAAAAGTTTAACATGAATAAATTTTCACCTGAGGTTGTTCCCATAGAGAAAGGTGACAAATTTAGTCTTATACAATGTCCGAAAAATGATGTGGAACAGAAAGAAATGGAATCAATTACATATACTTTTGTTGTTGGAAGTTTGATGTACTTGCAAGCATGTACCAGAACGAACATCAGTTTCGCTGTTGGAATGTTAGGCTATCAAAGTAATCATGGAATTGATCATTGGAAAGTTGTAAAGAAAGTGTTGAGGTACCTTTAAGGAACAAAGAATTACATACTCACATATAAGAGATCCAATGAACTGGATGTGATTAGATATTCAGATTCAGATTTTGCTGGATGCATTGATAGTAGAAAGTCTACATTCGGTTACCTGTTTCTATTAGCAGAAGCAGCAGTATCGTGGAAAAGTGCAAAACAAACTATCATTGCTTCATCCACTATGGAGGCAGAATTTGTGGCATGTTTTGAAGCCACAATTCATACATTATGGATTTGGAACTTTATTTCAGGACTTAGGGTTGTCGACACCATTACCAAGCCGCTGAGAATTTATTGTGATAATTACGCAGCAGTGCTCTTCTCTAATAACAACAAATACTCGAAGGGTGCCAAACATATAAAATTAAAGTATTTTGTTGTTAAAGATGAGATTCAAAAACAAATAGTGTCTATTCAGCACATTAGTATTGAACTTATGATTGTAGATCCTATAACGAAAGATCTACAGCCAAAATTATTTAAGGAACATGTTCTAAGGATGGGCGTTGGTTGTAATGATGATTAGGATGATGTATTATGTAATGACACTTTGAGCTCTATTATGTGTTTCTAATGTGCATTATGGATTCCTTGTTTCTTATATTTGTGTACACATAATTGATTTGAAGTTAAACGGGAAAAGTCATTATTTGACATTATCATGGACCATTATGAAATTATTTTTTGAATGTTTTCAATTATGAATAAGATATGACAAATTGTAAGTATTGTAGTATATGGAACAGAGTATTCGATAAAATAGGACATAACTGCCATAATGCACTTAACAATTTTCATATTATATTATTATGATGAAATCATAATATATTAATTATTATGAACACAATAAGCGTTATATTAATTTTAATTGGACCAAGTGGGAGAATGTGAGAAAATAAGTCCATAAGGTGTGGCCTAATTGAAATTAATTAAAGTAAGATACTAACTCTAATTAGATTAAAATTGTGTGAATTAATCTCGTACGTTGATTTTAAGGTTACGTGATGGATGTCCTAGATTAAATAAGGATGTCTATAAATATATAATGAAATTGGTCCTCTCTCTCCCCACTGAAAAAACACAACCCTAATTTCATCTATAAGTTGTGATTAAGATTAAGGGACAAGAGAGAAAAACTGATTTCTCATCAATAGTTTCAAGTGTTAATTTTCTTGTGAATTCAAGTAAGTTTCTATCCATTTATTTTATTATATCATAAAAATATTTAGTTTGAAAGATCCTTAAAATTTATATTTATGATGTCTTGTTATTATGAATAACTAACACAATTACCTCATCCATTCATAACTTCAAGACTCCCCACTATAAATTAAATTGGAGAGAGTTATTTAATGTTAAAAAATACATATTCGTATGGGAAATAAAAAACTAAAAAAACAAAACAAAACAAAAAAAGCTTCTTTGTATATCTTGTTTTCAAATAGAAAAAGAAACTTAGATTGTGGTTTATTGAAAAGTTTTCGAATTTTTTTTTTTTTATAGACTACTAATATGAGTTGTTTAATTTTGGAAAATTTCAGCAAAAAAGCCCGTAAGTTTTCCCCAATTTATTTGCAAATTATTCTTCAATTATATTTGACTTTCTTTTTTTTTAATTTCTTAAATTTGTTTATGTTTTAAATTGTTCAATTTTTTATAAGCAAAAGATAATTTTATTAAGATAAATGAAAAATCAATTGGTTAGAAATTAAATTTTGGCCAATTCTTATGCATTCAATCTACGTTGTATAATTAACATTTGAATGATAAAAAAAATTAAAGCAGGATAATAAAAAGAAAATTTCCAAATTTTATTTTGCATTAATATTTAACTCCCTTATTTTCTTTCAGAAGTCTAAAATTGGCCAAATTCATAAAAAGAAAATATCTTAAGGGAAAAAGAAAGAAACACTATTTAAGATATAAATTTTATAACACTGTATCTAAACTTCAATCAAAGTGTATACTTTTTGTGATCCTCTAACTTATGTTGTTCTTTATCTTGATCATAATTGTATTGAGCTAGTTACTCTAAAATTATAATTTATCAGATTTCTTTGAATTTTTTCACTTGTATTATAAATAAATTGTAGTCCATGACATTTATTTTGGTTAATTATAAAAAAATTACAAATTTTATCATTTTTTTAAACTTCTAATAAATTTTTAGTTATAATAAATTGATTTATAATGTTTAAAATAAGTAATAATTTTATCAAGTGATCATTCAAGCGAAAGGCCTAATAATTTCTATATCGTTAATTACTAATTTCTATATCGTTAATTACTAATTTAGTTTGAGTATACATAAGCAAACCTCATGAATCAAACATATAATTTTTATTATTATTAAACCTTATATATA
>CATIWM010276253.1:0-10527 GCA_949671775.1 Mallotus repandus
TTATTTTTTATTATTATTGTTATTGTCATTATTATTATTATTATTATTATTATTATTATTATTTTACTATTATTATTGTTACCTTTATTATTATTATTATTATTATTATTATTATTATTATCATCATCATCATCATCATCATCATCATCATTAACAGTATTATATGTGTTATTATTATTATTATTATTATTATATGTGCTTATGTAAAAAGAAAAAGGGACAATGGAGCATGGACACTTTAAGGAAGGGTGGCTGTCACAAGAAGGAGCAGCGGGACTTTTAGATTTTTAGGTGTAAAATTACATCTTTGATATTTATATTTTTTCTTTTCTCCGTTTGACCCCAAACGAACTTTGATCGACCCCAAATTTGAACTATAACTTCAACTCACATTCTTCTATCTCCCTATAACTTTAATTTTCTAAGAAAACATCTAGAAAATGTCCAAAAATTCAAAAAAACCGTTGGCTTTTTTTGCAATTTTCTACTTTTCCAGCGGGTTTTAGGAGACACGGTTGCTCCATTTCGTTCCTCGCATCGTTAGGAGTCTATAGGTACTGACCACACGTAAGATCTACACTCGCAGAATATTTGGTGAATATTTTTAGGTAATTTCGGTTTATTTTCCATTTCTATAATTTAGTGCCTATTTTGGTTGGTTTGAGAGTTTAGATGTATTCTTCTAATTATTTTGAATATTTTGGTATGTTTTGTTTGTCCATATGTTGAGTTTTCTAGTGAGATTCGGGTGGGTCCCACCCGAATCCCGGTGGGTCCCACCCGAATCCCGGTGGGTAAATATTACCAACCCCAAAATAATTGTGATACTATTTTTAATAAATAGTATAAATTGTGGTGATTAATTTCCATATCAAGAGTTTAGTCAAATTCTTTACAGATTTTGAGAAACAAATCTCAGAAAGTTTACGGTGGAAATTAGTTAATTTCCATTTAAATTAGTTTAATCGCCGGAGATAATTCTTAAGCCTCAAATTAATCATCTAGGGCGTTCCTAAATCAATTTTTATTATTCCATTGTTTTTTTTTAATTTTTAGAATTTTTGGGAGTTATTAGTAGTTTATTTGATAATTTTTTTTATATATATTATTTATAGAGTACACCGGAGCGGAGGCATCAAGTAATAGGCGGACAAGGATACATCAACCTATTCGCTCCATTTGTAAGTTAATATTTGAAATGTGTGTTGGGTTTGTACATGAAGTATACATTGATTGAGTATATTTAAAAAGGAAAATTTAATTATAGAATTTATATTTTAATATGGAAATATTTATACTGTTGAATTATTATATTTAAGAAGAGGATTCAATTTAAGAAATTATTTTTTCAATATTTGAATATTGATAATGTTGATTTTGATATTTTAATATGTTGATTATATTCAATGTTATTTTACCATCATTATTTTATTGTGATGATTATTGATGTTTTAATTCGGTTATTTGTTATTGCAATTTTTATTTATAAGGATATTATGAGAAATTAAGAGTTCTTTCATTTCCAATTATAGTATTTCTTGTGCATTTTATATATAAAAATGAATTTGGAAAAGACTGGTAGAACAGACTACTTGATGGGTGTCATAAGGACTGTGTGCACACAGATAATGATTTTAGAGTCAGGCCCTTATTGAGAAATTAATTATGAAGCTCGGTTGATGCATAGCTCTCGGGCGTATGGTACTAAAAGGCTCGGTTGATGCATAGCTCTCGAGCATAATTTGGTTGAATATTTACTGGGACCGGTGGCTAGGTTGATGCTTAGCTCTTAGGAATCGCCAGTAAATATTGGATTAAGAGACTAACTACAGCTGGTAGCTCGGTGGAAACTTAGCTCTCGAGAATCGTCAGTCATTAGATAAATAACTGAGCCAAATGGCTTTACAGAATTGTGGTTTAGGGTTCTACCACTAATTTCCACCAAAGATATTTATTGATATTATTTTATTATTTTTATCTTTTATCATTTATTTGTTTAAGCAATGGTATTTGGAAGTCATGTTTTTAAGAGAGTTACCAAATGATTATTTAATATATTTATATATATATATTCCCGTATTTAAAAGACTTATATTTTGATATATATATATATATATATATATACAAATAGTATTTGATATATTAATGCTTTTCTTTAAATTCAATTTTATAATAAATATTTGCAATAAATGTTTTAATAAAATAAGGTTTTCAAACTAACATATATTTCTTTATATTACCTTACTCAGTAAGGTATGACTCCCCTCAACTATTTTTCAGGATTTAGGGAGTCTACTATTAGTTCTCCATCTTTGTGTCCGACTCATTCTTCATCGGCTGCTTTGTGTAGGTTATTATAATATTATCATTATTTGTGGAATAATTTGTTAGTAAATCTAGACACCGCAGTTGTAGTGTTGGAGGATTTGTCATTATGGTAACTATATTGATATTTGTATTGTAATGTGTATTTTATATGCATTTTAATTTGAATTATTGGTGACTTTGATAATATTGGAGTAGTGGCGTTTGGAAAATACTTTTGGAATTGTTATTTGTTTTTCACAGGTTTGGGTTTGTTCATGGTACAGAGGAAACTCTGTCGGATTTTCGTTAAAATTTTTAAAACTGGTTAATTTTATTTTATTAATTCTTTAAGGCTTACAACGGGTTTCGGAAGCTTCATGCTTTCCTATTCCCCAGTGCAGGTCACGTGCCTTTTGGGTTCGGGTCATGACATTCTTATTCTCCTTCATCTTTATTTTCTTTCTCACAATTCTCCATATCTAAATCCTCAATCACTTCATCTCGAACAATCATTTCTTTTCCTTTTCTATCATGCTTTAAGTGTATATATATGTGTATGTATATGTGTGTATATATCAAGAGGAAGAAAATTTAAAATTTTAGAAATTAAAATCATATAAAAAAATATTAAACATATGATATTTACCTCTTTTTCTTTTGTTACTTGGCCTAATTCCTCCATCATCTTCAAAACATTCATTCATGTCCATCCATGAAATATCTTGAGGTGAATAACGATCTTTAATTCCATTGATCCATTCATCATTGGGCTCCATGTCACTCAAACAAATAGGATCATATGTCTCACCTCTTTCCTCCCTTTTTGCTTGTCTAAATTCAAGTTGAATATTATACTTGACAAACACAAGAGCATTCAATCTTTGTTGTTCCAAACGATTTCTCTTTTTGGAATGGACATGCTCAAATATGCTCCAATTTCTTTCACAACCTGTAGCACTACATGAGAGACTTAAAACTCTTATAACAAGACTTTGAAGTTCTTTACATTGTTCTCCATAGCTCTCCCACCATAAAGCTAATATTTTGAAAAAAATAATTAGACTTAAAGGAAGAAAATTATAAATCAGAGGGAGCAAATTGCAAATCAAACACAAATACTTAATTAAAATAATATCGGGTTGCTTCTTATCTCTAGTTGCAATTCATGCCAAATAATCCTTCTCCTCTTTTGAAATTTTTTTAATTGTTGATCAATTTTGATTCTTGTTTCGATATTTGGAAACATCTTTTCTATGGTCTTGTACAAGCCAACTTTTATTTCCATATTTGCCTTAAAAGATTCATCATAATGAAACCTAAAAATATAAAAGAAAAAGAAATAAATTAATAAAAAATAATAAAAATATTAAATGAAAAATATTTAGAAAATTACTTACTTGGGATTAAGAAAATATCTTGTGGCATGAAGTGGTCTATAAAGTTGTAACTTCCATCTTAAGTCAATAATATTCCAAATGCACTCATATCTTGACTTTTGATGATCAAAATTTTGTGCAATTTGCTCCTTTACTCATTCCATGGCTTTATCTATATATCCCATTGTCAGTTTTGCATCACCATCAACAAGTCTTAAAACTTTGACAAGTGAACTTACACACTTTAAACAATACTTGATTGATTTCCAAAACTTGTCATTGGATAGCAATATTGTCCACACCTTTTTTCCTTTTACTTTAGAAGCATAATTGCTTTTAGTCCATTCTTGAGATGCAAACATAGCCCTTAGAGGAAGCTTATTTTCATCAAAACTCTTTAAAGTGAGAAATAATGTAGCAAATCTTGTAACTCTGGCTCTCTTTAACTCCTTATTGGAATACTTTTAAAACATGCTAAGAACCCAAGCATGTCTATAAATATAAACACAAACTTCTTTAGCTTTTTTTCATTGTGTCTTTAAAAATATGCAACTCGCCTATATCCTCCAACATATTATAAATGTAATGAGTTGCATAAGGAGACCAAAATAAATTTTCTCTCTTCCATTAATAGTTCACTAGCTGCTATATAAGCTGAAGCACTGTTTGTCACCACTTGAACTTCTTTTTCCTCCCAATTTCCTCCACTAATGAATCAAGCAACTCAAACATTTTTTTTGCATCTTTAATCATATTTGATGTGTCTATTGATTTAGGAAAAACTGTCCCACTATGACTATTAACTAATAAATTAGTAAGACTCATATTCTTTATCTGACCACCCATCTGACATCAAAGTGCATCCCCTTTTTTCCATTCCTTTTTATATTTTTCTAGAGTCAAGTTCACATTATCCACTTCTTCAAAAATGTAACTCTAGCCTCATGATAACTAGGAAGTTTTAAACCTCTACCATATTCACCAATTTTTTCCACCATAGAAGCAAATAATGGACTTTTCACTAAGACAAATGACAATGCATGTCCATATAAAAATTTACATATACTTTGAACTACAGGTTCTCTATCTTTTACTATTGAATTCAAAGTATATTGTTTAATGCCCTTCCCTTTCTTGACAAATGAATCAATACTACTTTTTCTTCCCTTTACTAAAATTTGATTTCCTAGTTCTCCTTAACCTACTTCAAAACAATCATTTGCATTTGTTTTTTGTGTTTTCATTTCTCTCAAAATTTTAATAAAAAGCTCCCTCACATTTTCAGGACATTTTGTACTAAGAGCATAAATGATGTTTCATTTGATTTATCCCTTCTCTGCATCTTTCAAGTCCATAATAATTGCATTACTTGCATTCTACTATCATTAACTTTAGAATAATGCTCCCAAGTAGGATCACTAGTTCTAATTGTGGATCATTTTTTGATCTTGAAGTCATATTTAAATAATATGAACTAAAAACAACCTACAAAAAATAATACACCAATTAAATTATTAATTGTATATGAGAAGAAAAAAATAAGATTTTTAAAAATAAGTGTCACTGTTAATTCAAATATAAAAATTATTATTTATTTTGCTATTTAAATAGTAAGAATAATATTTTATTAGAGATGTTGGTGTGTGTGCGTGTGTATATATATATATAAACAGCGCCAAAATGCAAGAGATGCCTAGGATCAATTGTTTCTGACATTTAAATAGTAAATACAAAGGACTTTGTACCATTACTATTTAAAAAGTAGTACATATATTATATATATATAATACACAATGTGTTATCTCCTGCATGTGATAAAAATTGAGTGCAACAAATAGTGACTTTGTAGTTTGTACCCACTTTTGTATAGTTTATTCTCAAGTCTCAACAATCAACAATTTTAGATGCAAAACAAAAATAAAGCAAAAATGAAAAGCATTGAAAAAAAAAAGAAATCGAGAAGAACACTACACAAAAGAAATGAAGATCGAAAAAATAGAAGAGAAAAAGAAAAAAATAGTTAGAAAATTACCTGGTTCATCAGGTGGTCACTCAATAGTCTACGTTCAAGAATATAGATGGGAAGGCAATTTTTTTTCTTTTGCTTGTTCAAAGAATATAGGAAGTAAGTTTTTTTTTTCTTTTGCTTATTCATATTAGATATATGAAATGACCATTCTTCTTCTATAACCTTTTTTTTTGTTTGATGGGTTTTTGGTAAATCAACGGTTTAAGATTTGTGTGATACCAAAATGACATATTCATATCGATTCAGTTAATTCACCTTTGATTTGATCAATTCTCCTACGATTCATGCACATTTTTTATTCATTCACAGATTCGACTCATTTCCATCGTTAATCAAGTCAACTCATATGATTTAACTTGCAAATGTGTGTGTGTTACATATTAAATAACAGAAATAAATGTTTAACAAACGAAGCAAAGACATGTGTAACATTTCGTATTGATAAGAACAAAAAAAATACTTCTGAACTCAAAAAGTGAATATCGAGAAAAGATTTTAACTTATAATCGTAAGAGAAACTTTGATTAAACACAAATTAACATTTACATAAATAGTGAATAAAATTCCATTTTTTGATTTGTGCCCTGTTATTTACGATATGTTATAGGAAATCATATTTTTATATAATATCTTAATTGAATTATATATTATGATCAATAAATTCAATTTAAGTACTTTATTTCATTACATTTGTGTATTGATAAGGCCATTTACTATTTCTTAAAGCTCAATCTCTCCCCCGAACGAACCATATAGCCAAAAGAAAGTATGAACCACCCCTTACAAAAATTTTCATTATTGGGTTAGCCATATACTTTACATGTTTCTAGCACGCGACATTGCTCCGTTAGGCTTTTGGCCATTACAAAAAATTCCCCACTACTGCCTCTCGTAGGAGTCTGGGCCGTGTCTCAGTCCCAGTGTGGTTGTTCATCCTCTAGGACTTATAACATATCGTAAATAATAGGGTACAAATCAAGAAATGGAATTTTATTCACTATTTATGTAAATGTTAATTTGTGTTTAATCAAAGTTTCTCTTGCGATTATAAGTTAAAATCTTTTCTCGATCTTCGCTTTTCGAGTTCATAAGTATTTTCGTTGTTCTTATCAATATGAAATGTTACACATGTCTTTGCTTCATTTGTTGAACATTTATTTATTCACTATTTATATAAATGCTTTTCAACTATAAGTGTGTGTGTATATATATATATATACACACACACACACACCTTGTTGCATGTCACTCACTAGGTGATTTTTCTCTGAAATTACTCACACTCAAAATTTTTTTTTAGAATAGTGTACAATAAGATACTATTATGATAATTAACTACACCATTATGGCATATGAAGTAGCAGCAGATGAGACCCTAGTTAGGTATGTTATTAGTCACAATACAGACATTGAGCTTGCTTTTAAGGTTATGGTAGAATCCATGGGCCGAGAGGTACGTATCTCTATTGTGAGAGAGTAGATGGAGGACAACATACATAACACTATCAAAGTCTTCTATGAGGTGGACACTGATGTTCAAATCAGTCTGATCTAGCTATGATGCATTTTAGATGGGCAGCCTTTTTGTCTTTTATGATGCCAATTCATACCCTTAGGACACAGATGATCATCTTTGAGTTGATTTCGAGGGGAGGTTAGTGATAGAGATAATGGGTTGGCCTCGAACGTGTGTATTATTGAGGGAGATGCATCCTTACCGTCGGTTGCAATTGAGAGAGGGAATATATGAGCTTAATGGTTTATTATTTTGTATTATATTGTATTCGCATATTCACTAATGAAACCTGATTGAAAGTAAGTGACAATATGACCCTCCTTTTGGTATCAGTATTACCAGACTATATGGTAGGGCAAGGGTGCGTCTGGGAGGGGCATTATAGTAAATTTAGTATTAGAGCACTAGGTTGAGTAGATTTTATAAATATTAAGTGATATTAATTTAGTGAATCTCTAGAATTGGATTTAAACTTAGGCGGTAAGAGATGTTGAAGTTTTTCCATCTTAATTTCAGGATATAGCAAGAATTAGAAGTGGTCATGTCAGAGGTTGAGGCCGAGGTCATGGTCGTGGAAGAGGTAAACCTTAAAGAGATCAGTACGATTAAGCTAGATTAGTAGAGTGGGCTAATCATGCATATAGAAGTGGAGCCTCATAATAAGAGTCACCTCTATCCAGCTTTGGTTGGCAACCAGGAGAGTGGTATGCGTGGTACTCAAGCAAATAGCCGATAGGGTAGCTCTTTGCCGACGCTGTCTCAATTTTCAAGAAAGTACTGAGGAGAGCATGTAATAATTATCAATTGCAATAGCTTAAAATGTCTGTCGGTGAGTAGAATTTACCGATACCACCTATAGTACACTTGGACGCAACTAACCTAGCACGAATGATGGCAATGGTAATGACAGAGAAGGAAATGTATAAAAAACCAGGTGACATTATTGAACATACCAAGAAGTGTGGGGCATATGATTTCCACGGTACTTTAGACCCTGCTTAAGCTAACAAGTGGGTAAAGACGATGGAAAAGGCCTTCACAATGTTACAGCTAAGGGATGAAGAGAAAGTTAGTAATGTTTATGGCTTAATGTTCCATAGAGATGATGATTGGTTGACTAATGTGAAGAATTTATTTGGAGGAGAGTTCACTTGGTAAGTATTTAAGAAAGAGTTTAATAGAGAATATTTGACTAAGACTTATAAAAAGTAGAAAAAGGCATCATTTGTGAACTTAGTACAAGGTTCGATCACTGTCAGAGAGTATACTAACAAGTTTGAAGACTTGTATAAGTATGCAAGGGATATCTACCCTACTGAGGAGGCGAAAAGTGAGAAATTTAGGGATGGATTGCATGTTTCTTAATGAGGAAAACTAAATTTATATGTTGGGACTTCTTTTTGAGGATAGGTAGAAAAGGCGATGGAGCAAGAGCGATTGGACAAGGAACTAAAGTCTGTAAGTTGCTTAAAGACACAATTTCAAGAGGGGACATCTAAACAACCTTAGAAGGGTAGTGGAAGTAAAAGGTCAAGGTTTCCCTTTTTCTAAAAGCAACCCACGAACTGAAGGCAATAGCAGGCCTGAGGGTAACCGGGCATCTGTGAGGCAACCAATGGCACCACCTAGGCCAATAGGTCTGGGAAATGCTTAGACTAGAAATAACACTACACCTTGGTGCATGTGTGTAGGAAGAACTATAGGGTAGTTGTGGAAGGAGTAATGTTTGTTGTTACCGGTGCAGTGAAATAAAGCATTATACTCATGAATGTATGAAGGTTATGCCAGGAGAGCAGTCAGTACAAGGGTCAAATGTGCTAAGAAATGAGAGGACTGAGAGGCCTTTGAACCTAGTAAGGTTATTAGCTATGCACATTAAGGCAAGTAGGATGACTTCATTAGCTCAAGGAGAACTTGCCCAACAAGCAAATGTAGCTAGAAATGCATATCAAGCAAGAGTGTATACAGTGATGGAATGTGAAGACGAGAATGCTCCAGATATGATAACAGGTATGGCTTTCGTGTCTAATAAGCTAGCTTGTATTTTGATTAATCCTAGAGCTACTTTTTCATTTATGTCATCTACATTCACCTTACACAATAAATTTAAGTCATGCATTAGATTTGATCATGGAGTAGTAAGTTTGCCTATGGGTACTAGTGTAGTATGCAAAATTTCCATAAAGGATGTTTTAGTAAAGATAGGAGACGATTAAATGACGTGGGACTTCATGCCTTTGCCAATTAATGAATTTGATGTCATAATCAGAATGGATGGTTTGAGCCAATACCAAGCAAAGATAAATTGCTACGAAAGAAGAGTGATTTTCTAAGTGGACAATAAAAGGGAGATGTGTTTTGTGGGAGAAAGAAGAAGGATACCTATTAAGGTTGTCTCAGCAATAACGACCATAAAGTATCTTAGGAAAGGAAGTGAAGCATACTTAGCCTCTATAGTTGACAAATCTAAAAAGGAAGGGCAATTAAAGGAAATGTCAGTGGTGAGCGAGTTTGAGGAAGTTTTTTCGAAAGACTTACCAGGATTACCACCTGAGAGGGAGATCAAGTTATTATCGAGCACAACACCTATATTACAAACACCATATAGAATGGCTCTAGCGAAGTTAAAGGAGCTGAAATACAGTTGTAATAGCTATTAGACAAAGGATTCATCCGGCCTAGTTTTTCTCTGTAGGGCTGTAGACGGCAGGGTTTAGCGCCCGCCCAAGTTTATTGCAACCGCGACACTATTTGAGCTCAGGGCTCTAGGGAACACACTAACCACTGTCACAAAGACATGGCGTGGAGATGAGGAGTCGCCACCCAGGGTAATAACTGGGACAAATAGAGAGTGGTGGTAACTCGATTCTCTAATACAAACTAGCACCACAACCAGGAGTTCTGGATACGGAATACCAACTTCTTTTAGTCTTGTGTTCATTTAGATTTATTTTTTTAATTATTATATTATTTTCTAATTACATGAAATTTCATTAAACCCTAATTTAAACATTCATCTAACCCTAAGGCAACCAATCAATGAAAAAGCACACAAAAAATGCATTCAAAGTATGATGTCCCTAAATCTAAACTATATTTTAATTTTATTTTAAGTTAACTAAATGTACATATTTTATAAATGAAAATGCAACTAAACTGGGCCTACATTTTGATTAATTAGTGAACCTAAATCTACTGTTTTTAATTCTAATGGTGGGCCTAAGTCTATTAAATTTTAAAGGAAAAAAGAAATTAATTAGTGGGCTTAATTCTAATTATTTTAATTCTAAAGAAAGTGG
>CATIWM010276309.1:0-27417 GCA_949671775.1 Mallotus repandus
GTTCAAAGGAAAAGCTGACATGGCTGTTTTATTGTTGTATGTTGATGATATAATTCTCACGGCTTCCTCTTCCTCTCTTTTGCAATATCTCATTCAGTTGCTCAAGGGTGAATTCTCTATGACGGACTTGGGTTCCTTACACTACTTTCTTGGTATACAGGTCGAACACAATTCGAAAGGCCTGTTTTTGTGTCAGAAAAAGTATGCTATGGAATTATTACAGAAAGCCAATATGGAACTATGTAGTTCAGTTGCCACTCCAATGACTAGCCGCCCTGTTTCTTCTACTTCTACTTCTAAATTTTCGGATCCTTCATTTTATCGCAGTATCATTGGTGGTTTACAGTATCTCACTTTCACACGTCCTGAGATTGCCTACACTGTAAATTATGTTTGCCAACATATGCATGCTCCTCTAGACATTCATTGGCAGATGGTCAAACAAATTTTATGTTATATTAAAGGAAGTATTTCTTGTGGTTTGCAGTTATATAAATGATCCATTTCCCATTTGGTGGCCTTTACTGATGCTTATTGGGCAGGCTGTCCTGATACGTGCCGTTCTACTACTGGGTTTTGCCTTTTCTTGGGGAACAATCTCATATCATGGGCATCAAAGAAACAACACACAATTTCCCGCAGTAGTGCCGAGTCTGAATATAGAGCACTTGCTGCTGTGGTGGCTGAAATTTATTGGTTGCGGTCTGTTCTGGATGATTTATATGTGCCAATTCAACTACCTATCGAGGTTCATTGTGACAATATTTCGGCCACTTATCTAGCTGCAAATTCGGTTACACATGCTCGTACCAAGCACTTGGAAGTTGATTTACATTTCGTCCGTGAGCGCATTCTATGGTGTGACATTGTTATGTTACATATCATTGGTGATCGACAGCTCGCCGACATTTTTACAAAAGCTCTTTCTTCTTCTGGTTTTCGGTTGCTCTGTAACAATCTGGGCATTACTTCCCACGCCCAGATTGAGGGGGGGGGGGGGGGGTAATAGAGTATATAAATGTCAATTCCATTACACAGGATAATATTGTAATTGTATACATACTATACTTGTATAAATACAAGTGCACCCATTCTTTATGGGTGTCAAGACTCTTATTCTTTAAGAAGGTCATCACCTCCCTTTCCATTAATCTAAGATCAGTGTGCAATACATCCTATCATCAATGTACAATCCATCTATTCTTCAACTCCCCGGAGAAAATTGTTCCACAAAAATTTAAACAAACTCCCTCTAAATTCTAAAACATAGACAACTTAACAATGATTAAAAAATGATACTCGAGCAGCCAGCCAAACTTCATAATTTTCGCATGCTTTATACAAGCTCAAAAGCAATTCGTTTAATCATTGTAATGAGGGTAGGGGAGAGAGTAGCTGCTCATGCTCAGCGAAGAAACAGCCCCGGTTATGTATATATATATATATATATATATGCTCTTCTTCTTTGCTTTTGATAATGTGTAATAATTTACGATGGAGAGATAAAACGTGCATGTCGAATTTGAGCAGGGGTTATGAATTGCCTGCATCTCGAGTGATTCACACTGTTGGCCCCGTTTATTTCCTTGATAGGACACCTGCAGCCTCTTTGAGAAATGCATACAGGTGAATTCTAGGCTGTAGCATTAATTGTGTTCTTTGCTGCAAGTACCCTTCTAGATGACATTTTCTCTTCTAATTGATGATCACAGAAACAGCTTGAAACTGGCTATAGCTAACAAGATTCATTACATTTGTTTTCCTGCTGTAGGTTGTGGGATTTGCGAGTAAGTTACCAAATGAAAAGCACATTATTTAGTTAGATTTTTTCTTGTTGGCTCCTAAATATGTGCTTGTCTAGTTCCACTTGGTGAAGGACCTCAGTATTCTTTCAGGTACCCTTTGGAAAAAGCTACAATAATAGCTATATCGACGGTCAAAGAATTTGCAGATCACTTCAAGGAGGTGAGCATTATTAAAACTAGAAGCTCCTCATGATGAAACAACATGCACAACTGAATATGCCATTGCATTTCTCCTCATTTATCGTCTCTTCTACTAACTTATCAATTGTACATCATTTTTAATAATCCAAAAGTTTAGTTGCAGCGTCACGAGTGAAAATGATAATAATCCTTTAAAAAAGGGCAATTTCTCTATAAAATTTCCTCCATTTATATGCTGGAGTTGCAAGTTCTATATACCTCAAGGGATATATATATATATATATAGAACTTGATGTAGCTACATATCCTTGACAACTTTTACCTTTTATTTGAAACTACTGCTTGGCAGGTCCATTGTGTTCTGCAGTTGGATGATGTCTATAATGAAGGAGTGCCTACTTGCGATTATGCGGAACTAAGGAGTGCCTACTTGCGATCATGCAGTACTAAGTGAAATGAAAAAGTACATTCTTGAAACACGTTGCTGATTGTATGAGAAGATTGTATGTTACCATTCAGTACATAAAATAAAGGATAAAACATTATCAAGCCCCTGAACTTTGACCCTTTATTCTATTGAATCTCTCCACTTTTATTGTGTATCATTAAACCACCAATCTTTTATTTTTTCATAAATTAAGGACAAATTACACTGAAATAATGAAATTGTGAAATAGGTTCTATTTAGTCTATCAAAATTGTGATGTTAGTGGTAAGTTTTAACGGTAAATGTGTCATTAGAATTATCAATAAAAACATATAACCTCCATGAACATTTTTCCTTACACCTTACCCTTACATTTTTTCTTTTATTCTTTACAAAACGTATCTCTAAATCTTTCATAATAACATATTTAGCAACAGCGAACCTGAATTGTTGCACAATTTCATTACTTCAATATAATTTGTTCTTAATCTATACAAAAATAAGAGATTGAAGACTTAATAAAATACAATAAAAATTAAGAGACTCAATAGAATAAAGTGTCAAAATTCAAGGGTCTCATAATGAATTTATCCTAAAATAAATCAATATTGTCTACTATGCTAGCTAGTAAAAATGTCTAGCACATGACTATCTGCATAATTCGGGATGAATATTATTTAGTATCTTCATAAATATAGGTGTGATGGCTTGCAAGCATGTCTTAAATTTGTGGACTTTCTGTTTGATTTAACGGATGAAGACTAACGAGTAACATTTTTAAAGCTTGTGAGACTCAACTAAAAAAAATAATTGTAAGACTTGATTTTAATTTTTAAAATTTTATAGGACTTTAGGGTCATTATCCCAAAACAATATAAGGGTATAAAAGGGATTTTGTTTTCAACAAGCAATATAAGGGCATAAAAGGAAATTTACTTTTAACATTTCTCTTCATTGATGTGCACCTATGTTGGGGTTAATTGTACGGTGGGTATTCAATTTTGCATTTATTTTATTTTGAGTACTAAAGTTTAATTTATTTTTTTCAAGTACTCAATTTTGATTTAAGTATCATCCGCTAGTGATCTGATGACGTAATGATGATGTGGCAGCCAGTAATGAAATATTTAGAGAATATTCGTTACGTCACCCATAATAACAGTATTTTTTTTAAAACAAAAATCAAAATTAGATACTATTTTTAAATAAAAATCAAAGTTAGATAATAAAAAAGAAATAAAATTAAAATTAGGTATTTAAAAAAATAAAATATTTATCGTATTATCATCATGCCATTAAATTACTGATAGAAAATATTTAAATTAAAATTGAGAATTTAAAAGAAATAAATTAAATTTTAGTATTCTTCCAAACATACAATTAGCCCACCTACGTTGACTATCAACAGTACTTAGATAGACGGTTAATAGAAGAGGAAGGGAAGGGACGACTCCTGGTCTTGGCTCTTATAAGTTTGCTCTTTTTCCCTTGTTGTTGGTACTGTTTTGTTCTTCACATAACATTGCTTCTTCCTTGAAATTTGTTGCTGATAAATCATGCCAGTTGACATCTCTGCTGCACGTGCTCCTCTGGCCGTTCTTCCCAGGCTCGATGAGAATACTGAAATTAATGTGTTTACCTTGTCTACTTCATGTCTTCTCAAACTCAACAAAGGAAGCATCACCAATTGGTTTGTTGATGGCCGTTCTGATGCTATTGTACTACCTCAAACATCTTCCGCTTTTCCTTTTTTATTGATTCTAGCTTGTGTGTAACATTTATGTGCGGCAATTGATTTTTCATGCTTGATCTGAAGGTTAATTCAACAAATGCCCTAATGATTCCAGGTGGGGGAACAGATTTAGGTGATATATCTATTACCCTCTAGCAAGCTTTTTCTATTTACTCCGATCTATGTAGCATAGAAACGGAAATGGAAAATATGAAAACGGATCGGGTGATACCACATTTCTTAAATTATAGAAAATAAAAATGTTGGAAAATGTATAAATATTAAAAATCTAAGGGCATAAAAAATAAATATTGAATATATATATATATATAAATTTTATATATAATTTTTGAAATTTTTTTTATATTTTATCAAGTAATAGTATAATTATCGAAATTATTTTATTTAGTTGAGAAAAATATAAAATTATTTGTTTATTTGTCTCTTTTTTTATTTAGGAAAATATTAAAGGAATATATTTTTTCAAGTTGGAAATATATTTTCAAATAGAAAATATGTTTTCTAATTTTTCATATATACGGACATGGTTCTGAAATGTTTTCGAGTAGTTTTCTAAAATTTTCAATACGGAAACATTTCCGAAATGCAGAAACATTTATTCGGATAAGTTCCCGTGCATCATAGACTCTAATGATGCTTGCTTCTATATATTGTATTGTCACAACTTAATTTGGAAATTATTTTGCAAGCTAGCCATACATAAAGCTGCAGGACCAACACTCCGAGATGCATGCTATGATATCCCTGAAGTTAAACATGGAGTCCGCTGCCCTACCGGAGAAGTGAGGATTACTCGGTATGTATATGCTGTCTGCTAGCTCTTTCTTTGTTTTCTTTTGACATGTAACATTAATGACTGTATATAGTCCATGGGTTATAATTTACGATGGAGAGATGAAATGTGCATGTCGAATATGCACAGGGGTTATAAATTGCGTGCATCTCGTGTGATTCACACTGTTGGCCCCGTTTACCTCCATGATAGGACCCCTGCAGCCTCCTTGAGAAATGTATACAGGTGAATTCTAGGCTGTAGCATTAATTGTGCCCTTTGCTGCAAGTATCCTTCTAGATGACATTTTCTCTTCTAATTGATGATCACAGAAACAGCTTGAAACTGGCCATAGCTAACAAGATTCATTACATTGCTTTTCCTGCTGTGTGTTGCGGGGCTAACGGGTAAGTTGCCAAATGAAAAGCACATTAATTAGTTAGGTTTTTTCTTGTTGGCTCCTAAATACGTGCTTGTCTAGTTCCACATGGTGAAGGACCTCAGTATTCTTTCAGGTACCCTTTGGAAAAAGCTGCAATAATAGCTATATCGACGGTCAAAGAATTTGCAGATCACTTCAGGGAGGTGAGCATTATTAAAACTGGAAGCTCCTCATGATGAAACAACATGTACAACTGAAAATGCCATTTAGTTTCTCCTTTTTTATCGTCTTTTCTATTAACCCATCAATTGTACATCATTTTTAACATTCCAAAAGTTTAGTTGCAGTATCATGAGTGAAAATGATAATAATCCTTTAAAAAAGGGCAATCTCTCTATAAAATTTCCTCCATTTATATGCTGGAGTTGCAAGTTCTATATACCTCAAGGGACATATATATATATATATATATATATATGTATGCCCTTGAACTTGATGTACCTTGACAACTTTTACCTTTTATTTGAAACTACTGCTTGGCAGGTCCATTTTGTTTTGCTGCTGGATGATGTCTATAATGTTTGGTTGAAAAAGACAAGGGAGTGGCTACCTTGATTATGCGGAACTAAGGAGTGCCTACTTCCCATCATGCAGAACTAAGTGAAATGAAAAAGTACTCTTGAAACAGGTTACTGATTGGGATTGTCTACCATGTTAGCTAATAAAAATGCCTAGTTCATAACTGCATAATTCGGGATAAATATGGTTTGACAGTATCTTCTTGTTATTTGGTTCATCTCCTAAGATCTAGAGCACTTTTTTAGCGGATGAATATGATTTGACGGTATCTTCTTGTTGTTTGGTTCATCTCCTAAGATCTAGAGCACCACTTTTTTAGCGGATGAATATGATTTGACGGTATCTTCTTGTTGTTTGGTTCATCTCCTAAGATCTAGAGCACCACTTTTTTAGTGGATGCAGTATAAACATGGGAAAAGAGCTTGTTAAACGTATAGTTGAAAGTGTCTTGTTAACCTACAGTTTGCAGTATCCTCCACTCATAATTGGATATAAAATATTTTCCCCTCTTACTAACACTATAACAAAACAAGCAAACAATCCCATACTATAAAATAATAACAATAATAAAAGAGTGAATGGTAACAACTCTCCCCTCCTTTGTACATTTAGTAAATAATAAAGAAGGTGATTACCTCCCTTTCCTTTAATTTAAGATCAGTGTGCAATACATCCTATCATCAATGTACAATCCATCTATTCTTCAACTACTCGGAAAAAATTGTTCCACAAAAATTTAAACAAACTCCCTCTAAATTCTAAAACACACACAACTTAACAATGATTAAAAAATGATACTCGAGCAGCCAGCCAAACTTCAGAATTTTCGCATGTTTTATACAAGCTCAAAAAGCAATTCGTTCAATCATTGTAATGAGGGTAGGGGAGAAAGCAGTTGCTCATGTTCAGCAAAGAAACCGTCCCAGTAAAGAGCATAAACTTCTGCAATTCTCAAAAGAAAAGCACATTGAACCTCAACCTCTATATGTTTCGCAATTATACATCTTTGTGCTTGGATAAACTCTGAGGAAGTCTACTAATAACACTCTCATCCACTATCTTATAGTGCTGTGATAATTTTCTCTGTACCATCCCACAATATCTATCCACATGCTCCTCATATCTGCTATACAACGCAGGAATTGTAATGCATAAGATGGTTCCTGTAACAGTATTAATTGCAAAACTGTAAATATGTGTTTCTCCCATTTAGTAAGAGCAAACATTAAAGATGTGCTCAAGGCTTCAAGAAAATTAGAGTAGAGCCTACATGTCACAATGGAATTCACAAAATCCAAGACATGCCATAAACATTAAAGGAAGCTTTCATATGACAATATACTAAAGAGCTAGATAAATGTGCCCCTCAACCATAAGAGTAGGCCAGACCAAGTTCTAAACAAATGAGCAAGGCAATATCAAAATCAAGAGAGATTCCATTTTCTTAACTGACAGGGTATGCAGAACATACCTACATAGGCAAGAGTGAAGAAGGAAAAGTAGCTACCAATGGCAGACAGGAGCCAAAGACAGACCACAACCTGTCAAATAAAAAAAGGTTGTGTAACCTATTTAAACTGGTCAGCAACACAATGCATATGTGGAAGGAAATACTGTAACTTATCCAGCATAGATCCTGAGGTCTACACTCAAATGATAGATAAACCCTTCAGGATATTATATGATTGGGATCCGGAACTGAGAATACAGTGTATGCATGTTTTACAAAACAATCATATGAAATGTGAACCTCAATTTCAGGGCACCAATCAATTTATTGGCTACAATAAAAGTTTGCTTTCAGATATTCTGCTATTAAGTACTAACACAAGGTAAAGACGCTATAGGCATTCATCCACATTCTTGCACTCCCAGCACATATTAATATTCTTGAATATTTTCTTCTGCATGTAGTTTTGCAGTTATATTCTACCTGATTCTCAATTTTCGTTCTAGGGACTAAAAAGAAGAGAAGGGGTATTCATTTACAAACATTAAAATTGATAGAATTTTATCCAAGCAAAATGATTACCTCATAATAAAAAAAAATGTGGAATTTTATTTGAGTTCCTTGTTCAGTTCAATATGGAATTACAAATGAATATCAAGAAAAATTATATGCCATAAATGATCAGTGTAGAATTATAAATGTATTTCTAAAGCTTTATGTATTTCATTTGCTCCAGACATTATGGCCAAGTAAATCTCATAAGCACAAAATTACAAATGATTTCATAAAACCACATGATGTTCATTTGTTCCAATTCCAAACATTATGGAAAAGTTAAATTTCATTGATTCTAGACATTTAAATACCACATGCAGAAACTTATTTATTAGTTATGCTCTTGCTTCCAAAAACATAGGGTTAAATTTAATTTTAAATCCTATACAATCTCTAGATACCTTTAGTAAAGAAATATTACACATCAACTAAATCTCAAAAAACTTCATTCTGCTCTTAAGTTAGTCAATTCTGAGTACTGACCTTGAAAAAAAGTCTAAAATCCTTTCCCATAGTAATGTCGTGGGCCATTAGAAGCGCATTATTGATTTTTACACGAAAAGATGCTGCAGCATTATTGACCATTTCCTCTGACAAAACGAGTTCTGGTAGTGATTGTGGTTGTCTGATAAGAATAAACAAATATCATCATCAGAAAAGGTTTCAGCAGTGAGATGAATGACATTACAAATTAATACAAGTATAATTTGGCGTACTTATTTCTGAAAGAGGCAAAGTTGGCATGGATGAATAACAATACAGTCACAACCAGCAGCACATCCAAACAAATTGTTAAGAATGGTAACCCAGACCGCTCAAATATGAACCAAGCAACTGTTGCAACAACAATGACACCAAACGAGACATGCTGCTGCCTCCACAAAAGCACATCAGCGGCTATAAGTAAGAGAGAGATTAGTCACATGTCCAAGCAAACAGAATGTAAGTGCATTGATATGCAAGAAAGATGTAGCAATATTGGAGATAATACCATGTAGTCTAATATATTCATGACATACAATAAGAAATTATACAAATTTGCATTTTATATTTTGATACTTTAATAATGAAATAAAATTTTCTCAAACCAGCAAGTGTCAATCAACCACATTCCAACTCAACAAAACTTTCTACAACCAGCTTATCATCTGTGACAAATTTTAGTTTAATCAATGAGGTGCAACAGAGGAGGAATAAAGCAAATAAATTAAATTACCAATTAATAGGGCCTGAGCTAAATACTCAAAAATCCAAGTTCTATGCACATAAAGAACTGTACTGCAAGCATGCCTCGTGCCATTTCCATACAAAAGTGTTTCACCATTGATGAAGAGAAACACAAAACTGGAAACAGCAAAGTCATTAAAAAAAAAAAAAAAGAGTTTCAATACCACCAAGTACCACTTACTCATCCCTAGAACAAACAATATACAATTAACAATGCTAATAGCAATTTATGAAATGAGATTATGGAAGAAACAGAGATGTCATTAAGTCGGGAAATTGAACATCAGCTTGTAATTCGTCGCATCCATAATAGGACGTGTTACATCCACACTTTCAGTATTAACAGTATCAAATAAATTGGGACAGCAATTTAATCTACAGATGCTACTTTAAATAAGAAACCATCTTATCAAGTTTTCATTGGTTCAAACAACCATTAGTCTCATTTCCACAAAAACAGTTGGCAAAAATTTCTGATATCTCAACTCATAATAAGAATTAGTTGCTTACTACATTTCACCAAAATCCTCTGTATCTCATCAATTAGTTTCTCAACTTCCATAGCAACCGCAAGAATAAATCAATTAAAAATTAACTTCATCTCATTAACCAAAAAAAAGTACTTTCTGTCCACCCATGGAAGAAAACCCCTTTGGCAAAAGCTCCAATTGACAATAATAAATTTTCAAATTTAGCAGCTGTTTCTTAATTACTTTGATTAAGATCAAAATCACAACACATAGAAGAAAAAGAACAAAAGAACTAAACTTTTTCCTGGTAAAATACCTTTGCCACCACCCATAAACTGATGAAGTGAGGCTTGGCGACCAAACAATCGGTACCCAGATGTTACAGTGGAAGAAGAAGAGAAAGAAGAAGTAGAACTAGAAGAAGCTGCGGAATCATTTCTTGTCTCTCCTCCACTGACATCAACTTTATCAACAAAATCGCCTGAATTCTCCATTTCTATGCTTTACTGTCAAACAACAAACAAAACCCAATTGTCAATTCGTGTTCATAATCAAAAGAAGTTTGAAACAAAACCCAAATCAAATTTCAAATATTGATTTCAACAATCCAAAAAGCCTTTACCTTTATGTTAGAAGTTATGTAGCTAGATGGATCTGTGATTTTTGGAGAAAAAAATGGAAGGTCCTTTTTTCTGTTTTTTGAAAGTCTTCATTATTATCTAGAAGAAAGAGGACAAAGGTAAGTCAGAGAGTGGCCATTAGCTATATGGTTGATAGCTCCTTTTGGATTCAATTCCATGAACTCTTTGAAAAATATACATTATACAGTTTTTTTAATAGACCTCTTATACACTTTATATTTTAGTTCTCAAATTCTACATGTAACATTTTTTTTTTTTGAGAATTGAACATGTAACATTTTATGTATAAGAAAATTATTTGTCTTTATTAATCAAATTTTTGAACAATAAGCTAACATTCAATAATAGGAGTTTAATTGAGATAAGTAGGGTAGATATATTTCAAGTTGAGTTCGGTTCAATTTTTAAATCTAACATTTAAAACTCAACTTGAATTCAATTGATATTTTTTTAAAATTAAACTCGATTTGATTTGATTAGTTATGTAAAATTTTGATATATATTGTTATATTTTTTAAAAAATAAACTTGACTATATTTAATAAAATATTTTATTTAATTATATTAAAATAAAAAAAATAGTAAATATGTACAAATTTAATTATTAAATTTTTGAGCAAATTAAATATTAAAAAAGTTGAGCTCGACTCGACAATCTATTCAAGTAGTTTAAATTCAAATTCGACTCAATAATAATCAAATTAATCTTAAATATTTTTAATCAATTTTTAGTGGATTACACCCTGATCAACATTAGTTTGAAAAAAAAACACACACTAGTTTCTGGGTAATTTACCATTTTATGGTAAAAAAAAAATTTATTTTTTAATTTATGATAATTTTAAAAATTATTGTTATTTTTATGATGAAATGTGAAAAAAATTTCAATTTGTGGTGTCAGCTCACCCAAAAATATGCACTTTCTTCATCATCTGCTTCTTTTACTTGAAAGAATTCTTAAATGGACAAAGGGAAAAAAAAAAAAGGACAAAAGAAAATGTTGGGAAGCAGGCTGAGAGTTTGGAGATGGAAAGGTTGCATGCATTGAATGAGAGCTCTGTATCGTTCCAATTTTATCGGATGCCCCTTCGGATGCATTGAATGAGAGCTGTTTTGAGAGAAATTGCCAATCTTTTTTTGTGGGAATTCACTATGTATCAGGTAAGAACTGTATTTCTCACCTTTGTATTATGAGCAAATTACATTTACCTTTTTATGGTAAAAAATTTCATAAATTCTTAATTTATGGTACTTTTAACAAAATTTTATTTTTATGATATTTTTTTTATTTTAAAAAATTTATTTCGCCATTTGAAATGACGAAATTACAAATGGATAAAAATTTACATAACTATTTCACTAGTTTTACTGAAGAAATATAAAAAAAAAAAATTTAACCACCATTTCACTAGTCTTACTGGCGAAATGATGTTTAATAAAAAAAAGAGACATTTCGCCAGTCTTACTGGTAAAATGTCTCTTGCATAAAATCATGCACACACTTGCAAAATTTTAAAAAAATTACTGTATATCGAATTTTGTTCCTACACTTCAAAATTTTATTTATTTTAATCATTTTGACCGGTAGGATGAGGGGAACGTGCTCGTATATTCGGTTTTATTTTATTTGGTCGGATGGTTAAATTTTTACGTGATTGAAGTTAATAATAATAAAAATAAATAGTTTTGCATTTAAAATTTTTTAAAGCATTTTTAAAAAATTTTTGTTTATCGAATTTTATTCCTGTACTCCAAAATTTTATTTGTTTTAGTCATTTTGACCCGTAGAATGAGGAGAACGTGCACGTATATTCAGTTTTATTTTATTTGGTCGGATGGTTAAATTTTTACGTAATTAAAGTTAATAATAATAAAAATAAATGGCTTTGCATGCAAAATTTTTTAAAGTATTTTTTAAAAATTACTGTTTATCGAATTTTGTTGTTGTACTTCAAAATTTTATTTGTTTTAGTCATTTTGACCGGTAGATAAGGGGAACGTGCTCATATATTTGGTTTTATTTTATTTGGTTGGATGGTTAAATTTTTACATAATTAAAGTTAATAATAATAAAAATAAATGGCTTTGCATGCAAAATTTTTTAAAGCATTTTTAAAAATTACTGTTTATCGAATTTTGTTCATGTACTTTAAAATTTTATTTGTTTTAGTCATTTTAACCCGTAGGATGAGGGGAACGTGCTCGTATATTCGGTTTTATTTTATTTGGTCGGATAGTTAAATTTTACATGATTAAAGTTAATTTTTTTTAATTAACTTGTACATTTCGCTAGTTGGACTGGCGAAATGTTCAAGAGCAAAAAAAAAAAATTTGCAAACTCATTTCACCAGTAGCACTGGCGAAATGCCTATAAAGAAATTCTCTCCCCTCCACCTCGGCCAAAAGTACTATATATTGGGAATATATTTGAGAAACTACCATAAAACTTAGAATTATTTCAAAAAGTACCATAATATGAGAATTTTGACAAATTTTTGCCATAAATAGGTAAATTGCCCAGCAAATTACATTAACCTCCTTGAGGTTAGGTCTAATTTACATTTCAAACCCTCATGTTTCAAAATCGAATATTAACCTCCTATAGTTTTAAAATTGAACACTTAAGAACTTTTATTGACTTTTTTTTACAAAAAATGACCATTATACCCTTGTTTTAACATATGTCTTCTCTAACCCCATTACATATAATTCCTAACATTTACCCCAAAGTTTATGTTTGAATAACAATGAAAATTGATGAAATTACTTTTAAATATACATTTAAATTTTTTAAAAAAAATTTTAGTTTATAAAAATTATCTATTAATATTTCTTAAAAATTTTAAAAAAATTTAAAAATAATTTTTATAGATCTAAAATTTTTAAAAATTTAAAAATTTTACAATCAATCCATATGCATTTAATAAAAAAAATTAAATTTTTTTTGGATCTACAAAAATTAGTTAAAAATTAATAATTTAGATCTATAAATAAAATTTTAACTTTTTTTTTAAATTTATAAAAAATATAAAAATTGGAGAAAGGTAAATACTAAGGATTTGGTGTAATAAGATTAGGGAAGACATAAGTTTTCAAAAAAAAAAAAAAGGTTAGAGAAGACAAGGCTATAATGGTCATTTTTTGTAAAAAAGTCAACAAAAGTCTTTAAGTGTTCGATTTTGAAACTATAGAAGGTTAATATTCGATTTTGAAACAGGATGGTTTGAAATGTAAATTAGGCCTAACCTCAGGGAGGTTAATGTAATTTGCTCTTGTATTATTGAACCAATTGCTTCTAAAATGGTTAACTAGTAAGCATGTCTAATAGATTATTTTGAGCATTGATGGCACTTTTGGTCATGTAAAGTTGAGAAACTTATCAGTAACCCAAGATCAATGAAAAACAATTACGACACATAAAACTTCAATAATTTTTTTCAGGGCTTAGGCAATAGTGCCTGCATATATACATATAACAGTAAGACCAATCTTATAATTACATTGCATTTTCATTTTATAGTTCTCTATTGTTACCAGAGTGCTGTACTATTGACAAGTGGATTGTTATCAGAAAGCACTTGCCTACAATGAATGGCCCTAATTGCAGTAAATCACCTAAGCCAGAAATAATTAACTTGGCCTTTGATATAAGTTTAGTAGCTCACATCCCTTGAATAGATTCCACCAAAATGGCACCTTGTTTGTTAGATATGAAAGGAATAGAGAAGTTTTATTTGATTCATCATTGGTGAGCTATACTGAGTGTAGCCTTCCCAAGTTTTCGCCTTCCCATTAACCCTATCAAGGAATCAAAATTCAAACTACAAAGGCAGTAATTACTATGGCTCCCAAACATCAACCACTAGAATACTATATTAGAGATGAAAAAATATATAAAAATTACAAGTGGTACAAAATCTGACTGTTTAATTTCACTTTGCTTTAACTTTTGCTAGAGTGCTACTAGTTTCCTCAAGTTGGGTGTTATAGCAATATAAGCTTGAAGTAACATCCGAGGGCACATATCTATCATCTTCTTCCTCCATGAGATGATGAACGTGAAAGGCTTGAATTATCAGATATAGATTATATGTCACTCACCGCTGTCTCCTGTATACAATAGGTAAGTATATAAGTGAATCATAAAGTTTGCAAAGGTTACATATACTAGCTACAGAATGCTATGAAGTTAGTAAATTTTTTTTATCCTAAGTATAAATAGAACTATATAATGGAGTAGATTTTAATTTATTAAATTAAACAAATGTACAAGATGACTAACTCACTTGAAGTGAGGAACAATGGCTGTGAATAGGTGAGCTTGTGGTGCTAAATATACCTCCAAACATGGTGCAGGGCATGTTTTCTTCTCTAAATGCTCTTAATCTGCTAAGCAGGTAATATAACCTTCCCAAGGTCTGGTCTGTCTTTTTTTCTTAGTTTTGCACATTGAAGAGCTAGCTTGGCGAAATTTAAGGTCTCCTCTATAGGCCAATCATGAACAGTAGGGTCAAGCACGTCAGCGAAAGTTCTGTCATCTAAGGCATTTTCAAACTAGATGACCTAAACCCATTGGTGACTTGGTTGTTATTATCTGCAAGAGGAGAACACCTAATGAATAAAGGAAAACTGATATGATCTATCCTCAACTTTAGACCAATTATCAATCTAATCGTACTTCTGAAGTCATTTCAATTTGGCGCTCCAACTTTTCGATTTATGCCAATTCTATCTGTAGGCGGCGGGGTTTAGCGCGCACCCAAGTGTTGGCGACCGTGGCACTGTGTGGGCTCAAGGCCCATTAGGAAATATGAAATAGGTTTTAAGCCTAAACGGAGATGGAGTTACCACCTGAATAAAAGCCGGGACACATTTATACGACAACTGGATTCCACGGAGGTTCCCATAAGCCGTCATCAGAGAACGGGTTCGAAAACTGGGTATGGGCTTTTGAATGCCCACCCAACCTTGCGGTTGGCCTCCGTGTGTGTTTTTTATTTTATTACCTTTGATTATTATATTATTTCCTTATTATCGTGCAAATTAAAATTGCTTTCAATCAATTGTCTGATTTTACATTAAGGTCCAAGTTTGCACATTAATCTCATTTCATGCATTTAGGTCCCTACAATCACCGAAAATAATAATTTACAACCATTCATTCCAAATAAATGGGGAAAGGATTAAGGATTACAATACTTTACTTCGAATAAGAAAGAAATAAACAGAAAATATATGTAAAATAAACTAGAAATATACTAAAAATAAACTGTCACAAAACCTCTCAAGAACTAATTAAGGGAATCAATTCCTTTTGAGTGGAAACTCATCCCAAGTTCCTGCAATAAGCAAAAATAAACTTCCCAAAGTACAAAAGAAATCCTACAAAAAGGAATCCATAAAGTTAATACATAGATTAAATTAAATACAAAAGAAAATGAATAAATATCTAAGGTAAATCCACTACATAGGTGGTAATCATGCATAATAACTCAAAAAGACACAAAAGACATAGGTTTTCAGAGAAATCATGTAAGAAAGTCATATAAAAAATAAGACAAAGTCGTGCAAAACCCTATCTAAGTGACGATCGCCTCTTGCCTCTTTAGTGGAGAGGCGATCGTCTCTTGGCAAAGAGGCGATTGCCTCCTTGAGGAGGCGGTCACTTGATCATCAGGCACAAATGACTCTCAAAACAACAAGCTTACCTATACCTTAAGTAAACTATGTATACAGATATATTCAAAACCTTAAACTACTAACACTTCAACAAATCACATTAGAGTGTGGAATAGCAAGAGTAATAAACACAAAAATATGTTGAACAAGCGAACGACTTAAATTTTATGTAAATCTATGAATCAAGATTGAAAGTATAGAGATTGTTACTGAAATATGAGCTTTTTCAAAGTGATTTGCCCTAAGAGATTGGCTTCAAGTGTTGAACTTTACTTCAATGCAAGATACCCCTTTTCCTCCAAGAAAAAATGATCTTTTGAAGCTTGAATCCTCCTTTTGATTCAAGAATGTCCCCTCTTCTTCCCCAGAATACTCTCCTCTGTTCTTTCTTTTTTTAGTCCTGGTGAAAAAGTTCCCTCCTTTTCTTTTGGTTGCTTACCCCCATTTAAGCTCCCCCCAAGGCTTCCTATCATGACCCTACCACACCTTTCCCATCACCATCCCCTCTAGCCCTCCTTTTTTCTCAAAAAATACCCATGCACGTCCTAATGCAGAAAGGTGAGGTGGTGGGTCCCTTCTTGTTGCCATTGACATGGTGCATTTAATGCAACAGCAAATGGGTGGCTGAAGAGGCGATCTCTTGTTGAACCTCCTGGTTAGGAAGCGACTGCTTGTTACTGAAGAGGCGATCGCTTCTTCAGCCCTCAGGCTAGGGCTTGAATGTTGGGCTATGGGCTTGGGCTTGGTCCTGGGCATGGTCATTGGGCTTGGCTTATTTAAGAGGAATTTGGGTTTTTTTTCTTGCATTTGAAGGCCAAACTCTTCATCATCGGGCTTTGTTGTGGGCCGATCAAACTGAACAACCACAGTTCATTCCCTATTGCGGGCCGACCGAACTGGGTGTCCACAGTTTGTCCCCTTGATTTTTTGAAAAAATGGCATTCATGCATTCAAATTTTTTAAAAAAACAACATACATGACACAAATAAAACATAACAAACTACATACATGATCCCCGAGTTTCACTCGAGAGGCGAATTCTTTAACTTTGAAACATGTTTATGGTCCTTGGGTTTTCCTGGCCCGATGCACTATTCACCAACTATAGACTTCAGGGATTCAAAACCGAATAGTCATGATCTTTAGGAACTCTATCAAGCTTGACTAGTCACTTATGGGGAACTTATGTTGTCATCCTTGGATTATCCTGGCCCGAGAGGCAATCCTTCTGAAATGGGAAACTCACGCCATCATCCATAGGTTTTCCTAGCCCGAGAGGTAGTCCCTTTAAAATGGGAAACTCACACCGTCATCCTCTGGTTTTCCTAGTCCGAGAGGCAGTCCTTCTGAAATGGAAAACTCACACTGTCATCCTCGGGTTTTCCTGGATTGTGAGGCAGTCCCTTTGAAATAGGAAAGTCACACCGTCATCCTCGGGTTTTCCTGGCCTAAGATGCAGTCCCTCTAAAATTGGAAACTCACGCTGTCATCCTCGGGTTTTCCTGGCCTGAGAGGTAGTCCCTGAACACAAATGGGAAACTCACGCCGTCATCCTCAGGTTTTCCTGGCCCAAGAGGTAGTCCTAGAGAATAATCTCGTCATACGAGATGGGATCCTTATAGCCACTTTCGACTTCAAGCCAGACCGACTAAAAAAATGCTATATAGCCCCTGGGGCATCAAACAAAGACAAACAACAAGTGCCATAAGCAAGGTCAAACAAAAGCAACGTGCCACGTAACCTCTGGGGCATTAGGCAAGACAATCAAAACAAGTGAAATCAATAAAATAAAAATCAAAACAAGCATTGTAGCCATGCAGGCATCAGGTGACAATGAACAATAAGTGCCATTATAGCCTTGGAGGCGTTAGGCGAAACAAACAACAAGTGCCATTATAGCCTCAAAGGCGTTAGGCGAAGCAAACAAACAAGTGCCATGTAGCCTCGGGGGCATCAGGCAAAGATAAACAACAAATGCCATGTAGCCTCTGAGGCATTAGGTAAAGATAAACAACAAGTGCCATTTAGCCTTGGGGGCATTAGGTAAAAATAAATAACAAAGGCCGTATAGCCTCAGAGGCGTCAGGCAAGATAAATAACAAGTGCCCTATAGCCTCGAGGGACGTCAGGAAAAGATAAACAACATGTGCTATATAGCCTCGGGGGCGTTAGGCGAAACAAACAACAAGTGTTATTATAGCCTCAGGGGCATTAGGCGAAGCATACAAACAAGTGCCATGTAGCGTCGGGGGCATCAGGCAAAGACAAACAACAAGTGCCATGTAGCCTCGAAGGTGTTAGGCAAAGACCAAAAACAAGTGCCATTTAGCCTCGGCGGCATTAGGCAAAAAAATAACAAATGCTATATAGCCTTGGAGGTGTCAAGCAAGACAACCAACAAATGCCGTAGAGCCTCGGGGGGCGTCAGACAAAGATAAACAACATGTGCCATATAGCCTTGAGGGCGTCAGATGAGATTAAACAATAGATAAAGCGTGCATCAGATAAGATCAAACAAAAAAGCACCATATGGCCTCCGAGGCGTCAGACGAGAACACACAACAAAACAAGCCATATAGCCATGCAGGCATCAGGCGAAAATAAACAACAGGTGCCATATAGCCACACAGGTGTCTGGCGGAGTTGAACAAAACAACCCATATAGCCACATAGGCATCAGACAAAAATGCATAATAAAAGGTGAAAACAAACAAAACAAGTGCCAGATAGCCGCGGAGGAGTCGGGCGGAAACAAACAACAAAAGCCGTATAGCCTTAAAGGCGTAAGGTGGGAACAAATAACAAATGCCATACATGGAGGCATTAGGCGAAAACAAACAACAAAAGCCGTGTAGCCTCGAAGGCATAAGGCAGGAATAAATAACAAATGCCATATAGTTGCAGAGGCGTTAGGCAAAACAAACAACATATGCATATAGCCTCGGAGGTGTAAAGAAAAAACACATAATAAAAGGCGAAAACAAACAAAATAAGTGCTAGATAGCCGCAGAGGCATTCCGCAAAGAGGAACAATAGATGCTATATAGCCTCGGGAGCATTAGGTGAAGATGAACAACAAATAAACAAAACCCACCATTTAGCCTCAGAGGCATTAGAAAAAACAAACAACACATGCCATTTAGCCTTGGAGGCATCAGGTGGAAACAAACAAAGCAAGTGCCAGATAGCCGCGGAGGCGTCGGGCGAAACAAACTATAAATGCCATATAGCCTTAGAGGCGTCATGCGGAAATAAACAATAAAAGCCGTGTAGCCTCGAAGGCGTAAGGTGGGAACAAATAATAAATGCCATATAGCTGCGGAGGCGTTAGGCAAAACAAACAACACATGCCATATAGCCTCGGAGGCATCAGGCAAAAACACAACACATGCCATTTAGCCTCAGAGGTGTTAAGCGAAAATAAACAACAAATGCCGTATAGCCTTGGAGGCGTCAGGCGAGAACACATAATAAAACAAGCCATATAGCCACGCAGGCATCAGGCGAAAACAAACAATAAATGCCATATAACCACACAGGTGTTAAGTGAAGTTAAACAAAATAAGCCATATAGCCACACATGTGTCAAGCAAAAACACATAACAAAAGGCAAAAACAAACAAAACAAGTGCTAGATAACCGCGGAGGCGTCAGGCGAAACAAACTATAAATGCTGTATAGCCTTGGAGGCATCAGGCAGAAACAAACTAACATGCCATATAGCCGCACAGGCATCAAGCAAAAATGAACAAACAAAAAAGCATCCTATATACTGTAGTTAGATTCAAAACTGATGTATGCATGATCGTGCTCTTGAAAGCTTTCAAAAACTGATTTGATAACTCAAGTTTGTGTGCACTATTGGTAAAAGACATGCATCATTCTAATACACCTAAGCATGAACATCTTTTTTGCAAAAGTGATTCCGTGCCCGGATAAATAAGAAATCTTTTAAAAACTTAGCCAAATGCCTTTTCTATTTAGAGTTAATCTTTGGAACTGGCCCTCATTATGTCAAAGAATTTAGATTCAAAAATTGAGTCAAATGTATCTAAATGGATTAGAAATTAAGACCCCCTCATGATCAAGATGAGATGATGACCATAATGAATGCCCCTTGGTTGGTCATCTTGTAATAATGCTTCGTTGTTGTAAGATGGTTGTGCCTAACCTTCTGTGTAGAAGAGACTCTACCTGCCCCCAGTTTAAGAATTTGTCGAAAGACTCTGTCACTCTTAAAGTTCAACACATCGCATAATCTTGAAGTCTATCCCTGATTGAGGAATTGATAGACCTTATCATTCTTCCACCACAAAGCAGAATCTTCTGATTTCTTGAACTATTCTTCTCAGAATGAAAACACAACCAATTTCATTTTATATTCCCTCTTTTGCCTAAGCCGCCCCCTTTTTAGGAGTTTTTCGATCCTAGCCGGGTCTTTTATTTTTTTCTATTTATTTTCCCTCTTTTGCTTAGAAAGGGAGTTTTTCAATCCTAGCTAGGTGGTTGCAAATTTATGCTTATGCTCGTCCACTGTTTTGTTCATATTGACACTTTGACTGCTGATCATCCAAAAATCTTGCTACTGATTATCAGGCATTGATAGCACTCATGTTGTTGATTGCTGTGAAACTTTTAGGAGTCCATGTCTGACACTTCACATGCTAACATGTGTCGATCATGCCCATTTTAGATGATTACTCTTTCATTATAACCATGCATGCTATATTATGCTTGTTATTGATTAACCCTTTATGGGTTTTTTGACCAACCATTTTTCATCTCGCATTGGGTAGACATTTTGGATTAGGATTTTAGGATTAGTACCATCGGTACTAATTTATGAAGATGGTCATTGAAAGATAATTTTCAAAAAAGGTCACATAGGATTGACTATTCAAATATGGGGGTGAAAATAAAAGCTTTTCTTTTTCTTCTTTTCCTTAATTTCATCTTATTCTCCTTTATTTCTTCTTTTTCTTTTTTTTTTCTTTTTCTTTTTCTTTTGTTCTATATACTCTTTTTTTGCTGTTTTTTCTACATTTTTTTTATTTTGGTGAACAAGGTGAACTCATTTTGGGAGAAGCTGAGATTGAAAGTGCTCGAAAGGAAATTGAAAGTCAATTCTGAGATTTGATTCGTTTGATTGATTTTTTTTCTTTTTTTTTGAATCTCTCTCTCATTTAAGCATAAGATAGCATGCATAATCATAGTAAATTTATAATCATGTAAATCAGGTAATCAAACGTCTATTATCATAAAGAAAAAAAATTGTTGCAGCAAAATATTGTTCAAAATCATTGCAACCACAACTGACATTGACTATTCATAAATGCTCTCATTCAAGTCAGCTTCAACTTGCACTCCAAATCGGTACAGCTCCTTGAAGTCCCTTATGCCGATGTCCTTCAGTTTGTTGGCCAGAGGTGCAATGCATGCTTCTGTGGCTATGATTAGCTGGTTTGATTCTATAGGTCTATGCTTCATCTGGCCAACTTTTCTCTCCACTAGTCAGAAAGTCTGTGAAAGGTTCCTCTGATCCTTGCGTCGTATTCAGTAGCACTTTGAGAGATACTTCAAATTGTGAATTCAGCCTATACTACTCGATGAAGGTTGAACACAACTCTTTTCAATCTTACTGAACATGCACATCCAGAGTGTAGTACTAATTGATAGTAGCTCCTTTTAAGGATAATGGAAGCTGTTTGACAATCTGAGCTTTAGTCAACCCAGTGGCCTTCATATAAGTGACATGCTGCTTTAGAGGCAAGTGAGGGTCATCGGTGCCAGAGTACTTCTTCATACTTGGGAATTTGTATTTCCGGGGCAACAGTTCTTCCTCCTTTAAATCTAGGTCCAAGTCGTCAGAGTTAGGATTGGGCCCATGTTTCTTCAGTGCAGACTGCAGTTGACTTATCTGTTTTGTCATGTCCTTCATCCACTCGGATTCAGTTAGATCTGCCGGTGCTTTCAATTTTTCTTTGAATGGCAGACCAACAACAGTTCTAATTTTAGAGTCCTCTCCATCCACAGGCATCTTTCCATCATCTCAGCGAACATGTCCCTAACCATTTATTGCATTTCATCCCTAATCTCTTTTAACAATTCTATCTTGAAAGATTCAAAATCGAAATTAGAGGGTCCTGCCTTTCTACTCCTTTATAAATTGGCCTTAATTATTCGATTGGATCCTTAATATCAGTGGGCCAAAATCCCCTGATATGCTTCCAAACAAGAAGAGGCTCATGGCTAAGAAAAATGCCCCTTTTTCTTCTTTTTTTCTCATTGTCATTTTTTGTGATTTTTTATTTTTTGTGAAAGAAATTGTAATGAATGTCATGTATGCATAAAATGCATACTCACTTTAACAAATAAAGAGAAGAACATATACTCTATTTACACATAACATGTAACAAAAAAGACAAAGCTCTTCAATCAATAACTCCACCCTTATTTCTCCCACGTGCGTGTTCAATGGTGAGTTCCTTATCCTAGGATTGTTGGCCTGGTTTTGATTATCAACAGGGGATAACAAAATCGACGGATGTAATAAATCTCTCAAGACGAGGCAGACAAGTAGTAATTCTTTAGAATAAAACTGAAGTCCATATTAACGGGCCATAGTGAGCATGAAAGAAAGGCCCAACTTTGGCATAGTCCATCCTTAATGGGCTTGAGCTTTATTACAAGGATTGGTATATGGCATAAAACACACAGTTGGAAAAATCTTAGTGGAAGATGCTAGGTCATTATATGAGTTGAGTCAAGGGTAAAAAGCTTTGGCTCCCACAACTATATACATCCGTTTATGTCTCCCCACTCAAGGGTCTGTGCGATGTGCTTAGTATGTGTCGTGAGTGATAATAACTAAATATTCCACCACTAGGTTTGAATGAAATATAGGCAGCAGAATAATGGTTATTATTGCGCTAATTGGAACTGTTGTGCACATTATGTAGGAATGTGTAGTGAATGTAGTAAAATGCAAAGGAAATAAAGAAATAATCAAAGATGATAAATTACAAAACACTGGAATAAGTTTCTATATCCCTAGTGGAGTCGCCACTATAGACGGTAGTGTAAACAGCGGGGTTTAGCACGCACCCAAGTTTATTGAAACTGCTACACTGTTTGAGCTCAGGGCTCTAGGGAACACACTACTATATCACAAAGACATAGCGTGGAGATAAGGAGTTGTCACCCAGGGTAATAACTGGGACAAATTGAAGGTGGTGGTAACTCGATTCTCTAATACAAGCTAGCACCACAACCAGGAATTCTGGGTACAGAATACCAACTTCTTTTAGTCTTGTGTTCATTTAGAATTATCTTATCAATTACTATCTTATTCCCTAATTACATGCAATTTCATTAAACCCTAATTGAACATCCATCTAACCCTAAGGCAACGAATCCATGAAAAAGCATATAAAAATGCATTCGAGGCGCAACGTCCCTAAATCTAAACTACATTGGATTTTATTTGTAAGTTAACTAAATCTCCATTTTATTTACAAGTGAAATGGAACTAAAGGTAGGCCTATATTTAATTGTATTAGTGAACTTAAATCTATTATTTTTAATTCTAAAAGTGGGGCTAAATCTACCAAATTTAAGAAAAAATGAATTTAATTTAATGGGCCTAATTCTACTTATTTTAATTTAAATGAAATGATCTTAAATCTACAAATTATGAAGAAAGGCTTTATTGATGGGCTGAACTAAGTCTAAGTTAATTTTATTTAACTAAAAAATGGGCGTAAAATCTAAATTAACCTAAATGGGCCTAAACTATTTTTAATTAAATCTAAAACCAATTTTAAAGCCTATTAATTAAGTGAGTTAAAACCTACACGTTTGCTTGAAGCCTAAAACAAATAAAAATAAAATAACAAGCCCAAATAATAAAAATAATAAATCAAAAATAAACATTATATGATATTTTCTAACCCTAATTTTAATTACATACAACCTAAAATTAATCTAAAGCCACCATCAATTTTAATTGAATTTACCAAATGAAACCCTAATTTACTAACCAATTAATTAAAATAAAAACACATGCCACACACATGTTTGTACTATTCCCACTATTGGGGCTATTATAATGATCTACTGAGAACAAAAATTAAAATTAATTACAACCAAAAAAAAAATACAAAATAAAATAAAAAAATAAATGAATAAAAATCCTAAAACTACGTTTAAATTCAAAATTTAATCCATGACATTCCATGGATCTTCATAGGTTTTGTTCTCCATAGTGGATTCAAATCACCTCATTAATTTGATGGATACAGTCTTGATTCCCCTCAGAAGGTGATCACCATTGATGAAAGCCTGTGGCTTTTGTTATTTTGGTATGTGATTTTTTATTTATTTGAATTTGATTACCGGCTAAAACTTGAAAAAAGTACGTGAAAATTCAAGAAGAGTGCGTGTGTTTTTGGTTGGCGACTAAGAATCAAAAAAATAGAGAGAAAAGAAAAATCAAAAGCCTAGCCTCCCCTGTGAAAAGAAAAATACGTATATATATATAGACACAACCCTGTAACCCTAATATGATTATAGGATAAAAATAAAATAAAATAAATGATTTTTTATTAATTATCTAAAAAAAATCAATTTATTCACACATTTATCTAATAAAATAAAATATTTATCAAAATAACAACTAATCAAAATCTATGGATAAATAACAAATAAATAAATAAATAAAATAATATAAAAATTAAAAAAATTGCGAAAGGCCTATTTCTGACCAGAAATATATATTTTCGATCGGAAATCTACATTTCCGATTGGAAAAATAACTAAACAATGAAATAATGGCCAAGGTTGGCCATTTCCATTTTGTTGTATAAATTGAATGGGCCTTTGGCCCATTTGACCAAAAATCTTTTTTTTTTTAATTTATATTTTTCTCTTTTTTATTTTTTAAAAATTTATTAAAAAAATAATTATATATATATTAAATAAATAAATAAAATTTAAAAATAAATTATAATTTAGTTCAAAACCAATAAATATAATTTTATAGTCTATTTTCATCATCGGGTCCTCTGTCGCATTCATGTTCTAGTCATCCCGAAATTGGGTGCTTACAGTTGCCCCCCTTTGCCGCTATTTGCTTGACGAATTGTGGTAAAGCAAATAAGCACACAATTTTAAGGGAAAGGAGTTAGGATACTTACCTGATGTGTTACAGAACATTTGCATATAACACTGAATCATGCAACATTGTTTTCATTGTCCCATGATGTAAGCTTTGTGCTGCTGCAATCTATAATTGCTGGCGAGTTTTCTACCTTTGATGTTGCAGTTCATAACTGCTCGCAATTAGCTGCAACCCCTTCGTTGCTCACTTTTAATGCTACAGTCTATAACTGCTCGCGTTTAGTTGCAACCCTTTCATTGCTCACTTTTGATGCTGCAGTCCATAACTGCTCGCATTTAGCTGCAACATTTTCATTGCTCACTTTTGATGTTGCAGTCCATAACTGCTCGCGTTTAGCTGCAACCCTTTTGTTGCTCACTTTTGATGATGAAGTCCATAACTGCTCGCATTTACCTGCAACCTTTTCGTTGCTCACTTTTGATGCTACAGTCCATAACTGCTCGCGAATTTTGATTTGAAAATACACTATACTCAGATGTATAGTGTTGATTGGGAATACACTATATTCGGACGTATAGTGTTAATTAGAAATACACTGTACTCAGACGTATAGTGTTGATTTGAAAATACACTATACTCGACCGTATAGTGTTGATTTAAAAATACACTACACTCGGACGTATAGTGTTAATTGAAAATACACTACACTCAGACAGATAGTGTTGATTGAAAATACACTACAATCGGACGTATGAATACACTATACTCGGACGTATAGTATTGATTTAAAAGTACACTACACTCTGACGTATAGTGTTGATTTAAAAGCACACTATACTCAGATGTATAGTGTTGATTTGAAAGCACACTATACTCAGACGTATAGTGTTGATTTGAAAAGTACACTATACTCGGACGTATAGTGTTGATTTGAAAATACATTACACTCGGTCGTATAGTATTGATTTGAAAGCACACTATACTCAGATGTATAGTGTTGATTTGAAAAGTACACTATACTCGGTCGTATAGTGTTGATTTGAAAATACACTACACTCAGTCTTATAGTGTTTATTTGAAAGCACATTATACTCGGTCGTATAGTGTTGATTTAAAAATACACTACACTCAATCGTATAGTGTTGATTTGAAAATATACTACACTCGGCCATATAGTGTTGATTTGAAAAGTACACCATACTCGGTCGTATAGTGTTGATTTGAAAATACACTACACTCGGTCATACAGTGTTGATTTGAAAATACACTACACTCGGTCATATAGTGTTGATTTGGAAAGTACACCATACTCAGTTGTATAATGTTGATTTGAAAATACACTACACTCGGTCGTATAGTGTTGATTTGAAAATACACTACACTCGGACGTATAGTGTTGATTTGAAAGTACACTATACTCGGTCGTATAGTGTTGATTTGAAAGTACACTACGCTCGGGCGCATAGTATTGATTTGAAAATACACTACACTCGGTCGTATAGTGTTGATTTGGAAAGTACACTATGCTCGGCCGTATAGTGTTAATTTGATGAAATTAGCTATATTCCCTGTGGGATGTCTAGCTGTGATGCTATCACTACTGTGTAGTATCTAGCTGATGTGAATTCAAAATATTGTTACAGCTACTGTGTAGCATATAATGAAATGAATTTCAAATTTATGTTATAGCTACCATGTAGTGTATAACTGAGTGAATTGGAGTTATAGCTACCACGTAGCGTATAACTGAGTGAATGCAGTATATGAAAAATGCAGGCATCAGTTTTTGAATTTCATGTTTGATTGGAATTTTATGATGGCTTTGAATTTTTCTACTGATTGACTTTGATCAGCTACCTTCATTATTTGATGACCTTGATTTGACTTGATAATGTCGGTGCTGATGACACATACTGAGTGTATTTTCTTCAGCATTTAAAAACTTGTTAAAGTTAGTTTTAGTATGACGATTGCACGAAAATGCATTAAATTAAGCAAATTCATCATTTATCACAAGATAATGTGCATTCAATATATCCACTAATTTCTGATCTTCATGCCTATCATTTATTTGCCATTCGCAAAGTTAGAAGTATCATTAACCACCTTATGCTGAGAGTGTTTATTTACCAAGTGAAGAGCTGACTTTCACACCTAAATTTAGAGAGAACTTGCTAAACAAAATTTGTGGACATTTAGCATAAATAGATCGAATTTCAAGAATTAAAATAGTCTTTGAGTTATTTTTATGCTTTACTTTCTTATCCGATTATTCCCCTGCCTTTCTCATATTACTCAGCGTGGATACCGTTGGAAAGGTCCTTTGGATACTCATACTTTGTTTAGAGCATTGGAGTAAATAGAGCAGCATTTAACGCGGTCCTCTTTTAGTATTCCCCCACCTTTCTCGTATTACTCA
>CATIWM010276357.1:0-56419 GCA_949671775.1 Mallotus repandus
AATGTATGTCTCACACTATGACTCAAAAGAGTTATAGAAAGAATTTACCACCATAATACACAAGGCATGTTCACACACTAGGAAAGTATATCACCCTAAGAGAAATAAATTTGCCAATGTTAAGTGTTTTTATTGCATGACCAAAGGTCACTCTAGCAATGTGTGCTTTTATAGAAGATTGCACTTAAACTTCCTTCCTTTGGATTATCTTGAAACTAACCAACCTAGGCCAAGAAAGGTTTGGGTTCAAAAGAATGTATAAATTATATTTTGTAGGTATGCTTGAAGTCCACAAGAACAAAAAGTAGTTGGTATCTTGATAGTGGATGTTCAAGACACATGACCGGAGATAAATAACAATTCAACAACCTTGATGCTAAGGATGAAGGACATGTTACCTTCGGGGACAATACAAAAGGAAATATTATTAGCGTTGGAGAGATCGGTAACTCTCAACCCTTATCTATACATTATGTAGTGCTTGTTTATGGTCTCAAACATAATTTATTAAGTATAAGTCAATTATGTGATATGGGAAACAAAGTCACTTTCTATCCTAAGAATTGCTTTGTTAGTAGTCTTTATAAAGATAAAGTAATTTTTAGTGGTGAAAGAGTTGATAATGCCTATGTTATTGATTTGAATAAAATTGATAACAAGGATATTAAATTCTTGATGGCTATTTTTCCATGACACATGGACATAGCATAAAAGGTTAGGACATGCAAATTTTGAGTTATTAAATGATCTTTGCAAATATGAGCTTGTGATTGGTCTATCAAAACTTGAATTCACTAAAGATAAACCTTGTGATGCTTTTCAAAAAGGGAAAACAATCCAAGTCCTCATTTAAGCTCAAAAATGTTGTGTCAACCTCTAGACCACTTGAACTTATACATTAGGATTTATTTGGTCTAACTAGAGTTGCTAGTCTCGGTGGGATGCACTATGCACACGTATTGGTTGATGATTACTCTAGATTTACTTAGGTGTGCTTTCTTGCTTATAAGAATGATGCTTTTAAAGCTTTTGAAAATTTCTCTAAAAGAGTTCAAAAGGAAAAAGGTTTTTGTATTTCCTCCATTAGAAGTGATCATGGAACCGAATTTGAAAATAAATTTTTCAAAACCTTTTGTAATGAAAATGACATTTCACATACGTTTTCATCTCCTAGAACTCCTTAATAAAATGGGGAGTTGAAAGGAAAAATCAAACTCTTGTGGAAATGGCTAGAACAATGCTTCATGAGTATAATTTGTCATTATACTTTTGGCTTGAAGCCGTTAACACTTCTTGTTATATTTCCAATCGAGTTTTCAAAAGAACATTTTCAAACAAAACATCTTATGAGCTTTGGAACAATAGAAAACCCAAAATATCATATCTAAGAATATTTGGATGCAAGTGCTTTATATTAAACATCAAGGATAATCTTGGAAAATTTGACTCTAAAGCTGATGAAGAAATTTTCCTAGGCTATTCCACCTCTAGTAAAGCTTATAGAGTTTTTAATAAAAGGACTCTGGTAGTTGAAGAATCAATGCATGTTATTTTTTTATGAATCAAACTCACTTGATCCTAGAAAGGATATTTGTAGTGTTGATGATGATGTAAGTGATCTTGTGGAAGGGAAAAATGAAGAGGGAAATGCTAACAAACATTTAGAACTTGAAGATCCTAAAAAGGAGGAAGATGAGAAAGTACCTCAACCTACCTTGAAGGATGACCTTCCAAAGGATTGGCAATTCAAGAAAGTACATCCTCAATACCTCATCATCGGTGATACTACAGAAGGGGTAACAACTCATTCTAAACTTAAGTCTATTATTAATTTAGCATTCATCTCTCAAATTGAATCCAAAAATATTGATGATGCTTTAAGTGATGAATTTTGGGTCCTTGCTACGCAAGAAGAATTAAATTAATTTGAAAGAAATAAAGTCTAGACTTTAGTTCCTAGACCGAAACATCATCCTATTATAGGCGCCAAATGAATGTTTAAAAATAAGGTGAATGAACAAGTTGTCATAATTAGGAACAAAGCAAGATTAGTAGATAAAGGTTATGATCAATAAGAAGGCATTGATTATGATGAAACTTTTTCCCCCCATTGCAAGGTTAGAAGCTATTAAAATGCTACTTACATTTACATCATATATGAATTTTAAACCTTTATGAGTTTCCATTGGTCGTTATGGAAGGCGTTGTAGAATCCTTCATCATCAAGTTTACCTATTGAAATCAAATTCAAGTGAATATTTGAAACATGCTTGACATTTTTTAAGACTAGTCTTGTGCCATTCTTCGTTTCTAAACACACATCTCCTTCACCAATAACTCTTATTCGATTTCCATTTCCCATTTTTACAAATCCAGAATCTCTTTAAATGTAGGATGAGAAGAATTCTCCACAAGATGTAGTTTGAATGGAAGCACCACTATCAATCACCCAACTAGTCCCATGGTAGTAAGATTAACAATATCTTCATAAAAAAAGACATTGAATTCTCTGAGAAGATTTCCTTTGTCATCATCACTGTTGTTATCTTTCTTCACATCTTTGCCTTTGTTTTTGCCTTGATCCTTTTTTAACTTTCTATAGAACTTCTTGATGTGGCCTTTCTTTTTGCAGTAATGACATTCAATGTTAGCATATTTATTTGACTTGCCTCTACTCTTATCTCTTTGTTTTGAGCTTTGAGTCTAACTTCTCCCCTTGGAATTTACAACAAGGATATCTGATTATGTTGAAGAGGCACCCTTTGATCTGCGTCTCATCTATTCGTTCAGAATACCGCTTTTGACAAATTCCATATTCACTACATCGTTTGGTGCAGAGTTTGTAAGTGAAATCTTCAAAGTCTTTTATGACTCTAGCAGAGAAGCCTGTACCATAAGAGTAAGAATTTCATTGTCAAAATTTATGCCCATACTGACAACTGATCTATGATCCCTTGCATTTCATTCAAGTGATTGGCGATGGAAGAGCCTTCCCGATATTTTATCTGTATTAATTTTGTCGGATAAAATAATTTACTGCTGCTAGTCTTTAAAGCGTACAATTCCTCAAGCTTGTTCCACAACATCCATGCATGAGTTTCATTACAAATGTGGTTGTAGACATTGTCTTCAACAAACTACCGGATGAAGCCGCACACTTGCTCATGCTCAAATGCCCATTCCTCATCTGTCTTGACTTCAGGTTTTATTGTAGCAAAAACAGGCAGATGCAACTTTGCCACAAATAAGAGATCTTTTATCTTTTTTCTCCATATGTGGTAATTCATGCCATTTAAACTGACCATCTTGCTAGTCTTAGCCACCATCGTTGCAGTATTTAATAATGCCTCAAGAACAAGAACCAACAGGTCTAATACCACTTGTCAGGAAATTGATAGAGTTGGTGCAGCGGAATAATGTTCACAGAGACAAAATAAAATTACTTACAGAAATAAATAAATAAATAAATGGAGGCGGTTAAACCGACCAATGGGTGAATAAGATAGGCGGTAAAACTTGTCGTATAAATATTAATAATGACACCAAAATTTTAACATGGTTCACCTTTAGTGTTGAGCTACGTCCACGGGACAAAATCAAAAAATTCTTGCACTATAAAAATAGTAAGTACAAGAGAGAGTTTTTTCTAAATCAACATTAGAGGTATATAATAAAGAGTTCTCACAAAATAATGACACTCAATGTGTCTCCCAAAACTTCAAAATAATTTTCTCACTATTTTGTCACGCACCTTTTTGAGAAAAAAAATATTTCCCAAACTTTTAAAACAATTTTAAACTCTCATCAAAGCAAAAATTGCTTTGGCTACCCTCGCAAGTACACACCTCACACTTGAGCTTTTTCTCTCACTCTCTTATTTTTTCTTTTGTTGTACTACTTGTGTATTGCCTCCCTTTGCAAATGGCTATTTATAGCCATTGTGCTTGAATTAAAAAATGGGTGACGATACATGTCACGTGACGCGACATGTACAGTGCATTGCGGGTCATTAAAATATTGTAAGAAGTCTGATAGTACAAAAAGTTGGAAAGAATACATGTACCTCTCATGTATATGTTTAAAGGATAATTTGGTAATTTAAAAGGCATAAAGATATTTGTAGTGTCTGAATTTTCCAAAATTTAACAATTTGATGTTTAAACTATTTTTTTTATAACAATTAAGTGTTGCAACATGTAAAAAAGTAACATTGAAGTGTTTACAACATGTTATATACAGAAAATGACCAAATTATTCATAAGAATTATTTATATTTACTTTTTTACCAGAACACAACAATACTTTTTTTCCTTATATAAATCATGATAAATTGACAAAAATATACATTTATTAAAACACTCAGCTTCTACTTTGAGAAGACTTGAAAAAAAAAATTTTTTTTTTTTTTACTTTATCAAGATAAATATATTTAAACCACTAATTTTATAAATTTATTAAAAATTGTAAACTAAATAGAAAGAAAGTGAAAAAATAAACAATTGAAAACTTTAATTTTACATTTTCATTAATTAAAAATTTTGTAAATGATAATAGTTAAATGTGTACCTTTAAATATTTATAATTTTTATAAACTAAAAATAATTATGAGTTAAACTATAAAGAAATAAAATAAAATTATTTTTAGTAAAAAATTTTATTTAGAATAATAATAATAATAATAATAATAATATTATTATTATTATTATGTCTTTTAGTTTAGGGGTAATAAAGTCTTTTAGTTCTAAAATAATACATTTTTAAGGACAACTTATTAATGACTTGGTATATACACCTTATTGTTATTTTTTTTACAAATTTTCACACTTAATTATTATAATAAAAAACTGAAACACTAAATTTTCAAATTTTAAAAAGGGCAAAAGTTGCATTCATGCCCCTAATATTTATCTTATGGAGCGAATATGCACTTAATATATTTTTTGGACAAAAAAGTATAAAATTAAGTTTTATAGGAAATCTAAGCCCCTCATTTTACCAGCAGCTAATGGGTTTGTTAACTCCAACTGACGTGGCATCTTTTATCAAAAGAAACAAAACAAATGTTGACATGGCGAGCATTAAAGACAAAAAAGCAAAGAAGGATTTTTTTTTTTTGCTTTTAATAATTATTGAGCAATTGCAAGCAATCAACTATACATGCACACCAATAGTAGAGTCAAATGACTTTCATTTACTGGAGTTTTCCACATGCTCCTTTAAATGAGACTGGTATTCATTCTTACTCCCCTTAATATAATTGTCATTTATCATTCTTAATAAAAAAAATAATGTTAATAATTTCACACTTCTTAATAATAAAATAATTTTAATTACAAATTCACATGGTTGAAAAATAAAATAATAAAATAATTATAATAATTATAAATCCCAGCTAGGCAATAAAAATTAGTTGAAAAATAATAAAAATATTTAATAATTTTCTAAGGAAGAAAAGAAAAAATAAATTTTGTATGATTAATTAAAGCAGCAGCCCAGTAAAAGAAGAAAAAACTCCTTGAATTTGGAAACCAATGTTTCTTTGTCGTACGTAAAAACAAGTAGCATACCTATTTGCTCCTCCTTCCACAAACTTGACCATTTTTACAGTACCCATTGATCAAGGAATTGTAAATAAATAAATTCATCTTTAATCCTACATGTAGCATCTCATCTTGAGCTTGCTTCAAAAGTTGCGAGTATGACAGCTTAAAGTCCTAAAATTCTTACTTTCTAATACAAGCATTTTTTTAAAAAAAAGAAATACAAACATTTAGATTATGGAAGTAGTTCAAGCAAACCTCACCCATTATAGCCCATTTACAACAAAAAGCTGCAGAAGTTCTTATAAATCTCATACAATAAGCAGAAGTTAAAAAAGAACAAGAACAAGGAAATGTATATGCCTTAACAAACTTTCGATCCTAGACCAGCCAGTAAAATGAAATACATAGTTGTTGTAAAATTATGAAAGCAGTATTAAAACCATAATTTAGATAGCATCATCCATTTTACCAACTCGACAATACCCATAAATCAAAACACCATAAGCATATTATCAAACACATGGAGTGCATTCTTTATCGTGCCTTCACAACATATATTTTTTATAACATACAAAAACAGTTGGCGAAAGCTTCATTGCTACAAGTTTATAAACAGACACAAACTCATTCATCCAACATTAAATTACACTTATAGTAAAAATTAAATAGAACACAATCAAACCCATAATAAATTAAACACAAAGAATCAAAAGAGTAAAACTAGACACAAATAAAGTCAAAACTGTAACGATGTTGTTCTTGACTTTAGGACTGCTAATGAGCTCCTGAAGAAGATTACACAGCACTCTTCCTCTTCAGGTGATGGGTCTCAAAGGCTGGCGTATTGCTTTGCTAATAGTCTCGAGGCACGCTTGACTGGCAATGGCTCTTTTATACTTCTCTTGCTTCAAAGAAAATGTCTGATGCTGATATATTGAAAGGATACAAAACTCATCTCCATGCCTACCCATTTAAGAAGCTCTTAATTATTTTTACAAATAAAACGATTTTACATGCGGCTGAAAAGGCAACAACTCTTCATATTGTGAATTTTGGTGTCCTTTATGGTTTCCAATGGCCACTTCTTATCCAGATGCTCTCTATTGACTGCCCAAGGAATGATGTTAAACCAGCTATCGACTTCGTTTAGCCCTGACAAGCACACAACGTCGCTGCGAGAAGGACCCAATAGTCAAGCAGCCCCGCCCTCGGCTAGCTTCTCACCGTCACAAGCTGCTGCACCTTCATGCACAGCGAGAAACATCTCCAGTGCTCTGTCCCTGATCGAAGTTTGGTGCTGCTCTAAAGCACCTTTTGGCTTTTACTTTTTAATAAAAGATGGTTTTATTTAAAAAAATGATTTTACTCTTTTGATTTTTAATAAAAAAAGGCTACGTCAGATGGAGCTAACGAAAATATTAACTGCATTAAAATGAGGGGTTTAGATTTTTTAAAAAATTTAATTCTACACTTTTTAGTTTAAAAAATCCATTAAAAACCTATCCGCTTTACAGAATAAATATTAGAGACATGAATGTACCTTTTCCCTTTTAAAAAGTTAAAATACTAAATTTTCTTTATCCCTTATTTAAAATCATTCGGCCTTTTAACTTCTGTCTTCATCTCTCTTTTTACGCCTCTCTGTGTAATTGCAGAAGTTTTTTTAGTCATATATTTTGTGTTCTTCGATTTGGGCTATTTTTTTTTTTTTTTTTGAGTTTTTTTAATCCATTTCTAGTTAAAACCGATCTTATCCATGATATCACCAATTCACCATAAACCCCATTTTCAGTGAAAATCCACCTCCTTAAATTGGTAAAATTACTTCATTCTCAATGAAAACCCATCTCCTTGAATTAGTGAAATTGCCTACAGTGGTATTGTTAGATCCATCAAGACCTGAATTTTTAATGAATAAAAACTCCTCAAGATTAGACCTAGAGCTAGTAAAAACGATTAGATATCAAAACAGTTGATTCTATGAAATACTTGTAAAAAATTAACTTATGGAGATACTTCAAGGAATAAAAGAGGAGTGGGTTGAGAGTGGAATCAGAAGAATAAGGTGCGTAAAAGATAATCTTCCTTACAAACATATTGTTCTTTAAATGAAAGATACTATTGTTTGCTTCCTTGAAGAAAATAATAATAATGGGTGGTGCTGTTCTTTTTTCTTATATTAATGTTGCTTTTATTTTTTAACTTGCTTCAGTTTCCTTTAGTTGCTTGCTTGTCGTTGCCTATGTAATTGTCAATGTTGGGGAATAAATAAAGCTCTTTTTTTTATCATCTATTTTGTTGGTGTCGGTTGATTGGTGGCGATCTAGGGTTGCAGTGGTCTCTCACACCGATCATCAATGGCTGATTCTATGTTTTCTGTAGAAAAGCTCAGAGCTTTATGGAATTCTCAAATTCATGATGAAGAGAAGTGGGCCTTCAATGCTATATCTTTAAAATTTTGCTTAATCTCTTAATTTCCCTTTCTTTTGTTTGGGTGATTTTGTGTTTCTTTGGTATTTTATGCTTAATTATGTGGTTAATCCAACCTAAGTTCTCAAATTTGATCATTTTCTTATTTTCCCCTCCTTTTTCACTGGCAGTTGAATTGACAGTGGGAGCTTAATTTGGATGATTTGAGGGGTTTGGTGAGTCTTTTATTTGAGGTGTTTGGTGAGCTTAATTTGGATCAATTTGTATGATTTTAGTCTTAATGTGGATGTTGCAATTTCACTGATTTACTATTGATTTTTGAGAGCCAGTTAAACGAAATGGATTCGAACAGTTTTTTTTTTTTTTCTTTGATGAATTTCAGGATAGAGAAGAACAGAATTTATAGTTGAGGTATTTTGTATGGGTTCTTATTTGTTAAATTAGCGCTTTGCTTTTGTTAGCTATCGCCGTTTTGGTTTCGCAGGTATCATAGACCAATTCCTAGTATAGCAAAAATGGTGGAGAAAGCTAGCTTTTTTTATTCCTAAGAACCAAAGAGAGGTGAAACAGCATCACAACAAATAGTAGTTTTTGCAGGTTTTTTAATCACTAGAGTTCTCATCTCTCTGCTGTTTATATTCGTTTTGCTTGTCCTGTTTTTATGTACTTGATTGCAATTTTTGTGCTATATTTCAATGAAATGTCAAAAATTATTTATCTAGTAATAAGCTCCCTGCTTGAAGAGTGAGATTTCTTCCAAGAAACTGCAAGTTCTTTAAAGGTTAAGTGAAGCACTGGACATATGTTTAAGCTTTTAGCTAAGCTTGGTTTAAATTATCACGAGCGTTGATGACATTCATCTCCTGCAATTGTTTCAACTATTTACCCGCCATAGTTTAATATATTTCAATTTTCATGAGCTCTTCTTGCACAATTTTCTTATTCAGATCTCTGTAGTATTTTGGAGCTTCTTTGCTAGATATTGAGGCTAATTTTTCAAAATAAGAGCATTATCATGTGTACTTTTCTTTCTGTATAATTACAAATGCAGCATTCACTATGTTCTGTTTTAATTGTAAGAATTACCTTTTTCCCTTTTTGCAGAAATTGCTTCGTGCTGCTAGACTGTTTGCAGGATCCATTTTTGTGATTCGGAATTATGGTAATCTAATGGCAATAAAAGAGTGGATGAACACTTGCAGCAATCTTTAGGGTTTTTAGCTGTTGTAGGATTACATTTGCTTGTTGCATCTTCATTTTGGTAGTTCTTTCATCAGTCATAGTCATAAGATATCATAATATGGAATTGTACTGAACTCATATTACGAACCATCGAATGAGACGAATATGAGTTGAAATAGCTTGTGTTTGCTGTAGAATTATTTGCATGATATTGACAAGTGATTCCAGGCCATTTTTGTATCACCACCGTTCAGTCCTCGTCTCTTTAAAATAATTATAAATTTTATGGTTTATTTTTATGTAATAAAAATTTAATTGGTGCATTCAATTGATTTATGTTATCTTAGGTTAAATTATTATTTTGAATTATTTAAAATATTTCTATATTTAATTTTAATATTTTAAATATTTTAAATTTATATATTTTCAAAACAATAATTTAGCTCAGGGTAAATATTTAAAAAATTTACATCTCAAAAAAATATATTTAAAAATCTAAACATTTAATTCAATTAAATTGATGTTTTATTATTTCAATTGACTCACATATTCACATTTAAATAAGTTTTAATTAAATTACATATGAATTTATAGTAATTAACTAATATTTTATTTTTAATTAATAAATGTATTACATCAACAGTCCTTAAATTATTATTATATATATTTACTTAATATTATATTTGCTTATAATTAAATTGAATTTATATAACAGTAGGGGTATAACCGAACTGAACGGTTCGTAATTCATTTGAAGTTCGACTTGAAAAAAGTTCATTCGAATTCGTTTATTAAGCTAAATGAGTGGAGTCTAAACTTCATTTTGAGATTTGTAAACTTAACAAGCCAAAACCGATTTTTCGTAAGTATAGCGTTAAGTATAATATAATATAATTGCAGTTTTAATTCTAGTAAAAAATTTATATTTGTAATAAAATTATTAAATTTTATAATAAAAATTAGATATTAATAATAAAATTATACAATTTTTTGCACAAATTAATATTAATATTAAAATTTTCATTAAGTAAATATAATTTACATTATTAAGCATTAATATTAATTAAATAAATATTATTAAATATAATTTTAATTTGATGATAAATTTTGTAGTTTTAAAGTAAATTAAGTACTTGTATTAAGTAAATAAAAATTTAATTATGAAGTAAATATAATATCAAGTAAATATTATATAATATTAATATCTATACTAATACTAATTTAAATTATAAATTCATACATACAAAACTACGTAGTTGATCGGATGAGACTGCATAATCTTTCGTAAGAATTAAAATAATTTATTTTAATAAAAATATATATTTTACAATGAAATTATGTAATATTTAATAATAATTAATAATAATAATTGTATTTATTTAATAATAATTTAAATTACTGTCATATATATTTAACACTAATTACTACTATATATATTTTCTTAATATTATATTTTTTATTATTAAATTGAATTTTCATAACATTAATACCAACAGTAAACAAATTATTTGAAGATTTTATATTCAAAAGCTACATCATACATTTATTAAACTTTTTTGTAAATAAAAAAATTCAATACAAAATGTATCCTTGCGAGCTAACTCATAATTTTTATATTTAATAATTTAATTTTAGATATATAATATATAAATTTTTATTGTAAAAAAATATTATAGTAAAAATGTTATTAGAAAAATTATAATTTTTATTAAATATATTATAATTTATTTTTAAATTTTAATGTTTAATTTTAATTTATAATTTATATTTTAAAAAAATTATTTAGGTTTGTTTAAACTCGCGAATAATTTGTGAACACCAAGTGTCATAATGAATTCAGCTTGATTATAAATGAATCAAGCCCGAGTTAGCTAAAACTTTAAAATTTTATTTACTTAAAACAAATACTAATTTACTTTAAAACTACAAAATTTATCATCAAATTAAAATTATATTTAATAATGTTTATTTAATTAATATTAATATTTAATAACTTAAATTATATTTACTTAATGGAAATTTGATACTAATATTAATTTATACAAAAATTGTATAATTTTATTATTAATATCTAATTTTTATTATAAAATTTAATAATTTTATTACAAATATAAATTTTTTACTATAATTAAAAACTTTAATTATATTATATTATACTTACTAAATGCTATACTTTATATTAATAATATTTCAAATCAAAACTATATAATTATTATTATGTATATATAATTTTGATTATATTTAGTAATTTAAATTACATATAATTTTAATTATATGTATATGATTTTGATTTAATACGAACTTTTAATATTAATATTTAAATTATAATTCTGTTCGCAAGTCTATTTGCGACTTTGTTCACGAGTCTACAAGTGACCATGTTCACGAATTTAAACGAACCGAACTTAAGAAAGCTAAACTTAGGAAATTTAAAATTAAAATATACTAGTAATTTAAAATCAGAATTGCTGTAGACATTATTATTGGCGAATATAATAAACTAAAATTCATTATTTATTAAAAGTAATAAGCAAAATGTTCGTTTTGGGCAATAAGAAATTATTTACCTTTTTTCTATTTTAGAATGATAACGTACAAATTAGTTAGTAAAAACAATTATTTAATTATTAAAAAATATAATATTTTCATGTATATAATATTTAAATAATATTGGTCAACAAGAAAAAAAAAAAAAAAAAGAATGAGAGTGGGTAAACTGAAAAAATGATGGAGGCGAGAAAGAGAATAAATGGAAAAAGACAAATGATGTTAGTGTTACAAAAATGCCCCCTCAGCCTGGCCAAGTGGTCCCCCCTTCCCCCTCTTTCAAAAAAAATGCCCTCATAATTTCAAAGGTATATGCATGTGTGATTTTCTAACTTTCAGTATTAATTTACTCATTGTAGGACCCACCGTCAATAAAATATTACCAGCGATGGAACTGTAACATTTTCCTTCTTATCACACTAAGAGCACTTTTGCACCGAAAGCACCCACTAGTTGCTCCTTTTCATTTATTTATTTATATATAAGTGGACAACATTAGGAGGGACGGATCCACAACAATTGCGACCACAATTGGGCATGATTGTATTTTTGAAATAAAGCAGAAACCCCTTTTGGAAATTTTGCATAACGGGATATTATGAGGGGAACATTTGGTTTCATAATTGAGAATTTTGTTCGCTGAACCTACTCTAATCTCTATTCATTTTATGATTTTTGAAATTTTGAAGTGGTTCCGAGTATAGTTATGTTCCTGTTGAATGTTTGGCTTTATAGTTGAATGCGGAGATTGCTCAATTTAATCTAGCAAGACACAGAAAGCTGCCACTTGTCCAAGAAGTATATGCTAAAAGTTAATGAATTGCATCAAATGGTTGGAGAACTCAACAATCAACAGTTTGCACTTAGAACTTCTACTCGAAAGCTAAAGGAGAAAGCTGGGGAAATGGATGGGGAGGTAAGGATTTTGACAATTAGCTCATTAATATCAGTTCAATTCAATTATGTAAGAATATGACCCAGTCCTGTAGCCAATGTCTTTGGTTTACAGTGTTCAATTTTTTAGTTTTTGTTTATTTTCTTTGATTCAAGTGAGGGAAGCAGTAGTAAGTTTCTCAAAAGCTATGGTTTGTACTCGCTTGGTAAGTAATACATAACTTTGCAAATCAGATACTGCAAATTACAACGGAAAAGAGGATACAAATTTTCTCTAGTTTCATTCATGCTTTATCATTTGCTAGGGACATCTCTGAAACCTTAAATTCTACCCTAGCTGTGGTGGTCTACTACATATTTTTTCAGGTGTTTTTGTAGTATCATTGTGTCATTTTTTTTTCTCTCTGCTTGTTCAATGTCTTGAATATTCTGTAGTGTTGTTCTATATATCTCCTACATCTCCTGTATTTTTGGATTTCTTTTGGCCCTCTTTAGAATACTGAGGTTTGGGTAATAATATAATGCTATAATTTCTCTTGTCCAACCATCAAGGAAGCCTTGTTTAGGTTTATCATCTGAACTGAATACTTTAATATGCCAATATAAGGCTACCAGTAAAAATTGAGTTACTAAACATTATATTTTATTGTCAGGAATTCACTATTGTTGCTATTGCTGAAATTTTTTATTTTTTGTTTTCTTTTGCAGATTTCAAAAGCTGAGTTTGAACTGGTGCAAAGTGTCCAAGAAAATGCAAACTTGCAATCAAAAATTGTTCAGTCGCCTGATAAATTGCAGGTACCTTTTCTTTCACTATATTGTAGAGGAAATGGTGACATGGCAATTATAATATCTTGATGCAAATGTCTATGCCATTGAAGCTTTCAAAATATAAGAGCTATGGCCAGTTGCAAATGAAAGGCTTGGCTTACATTGTTCTAGTGAAATAAACTTTACAAAACAATCTGATGTCTTGATGACTTAAACAGATGTTCCATCATGATGCTAATAGTTAGTCAATTATGCATGGCCAGAACAATGTTGCCTGGATTTGGTTACAAATTTTCTTATATTTAAAATAAGCCAATTGGGCTCCAGTGAGATTCAACAAAGTGAAGTAGACAACTTTCTCTACTAGAGATTTTGTACTCCTTGGGTGTTTGATGAATTGGAGGATGGACACTCTTGGGGAATATAAAAAATCACTAACCCAAATATATTCTTTAAATTCCAAATAAGATAAAAGAACACAGAATTAAAATATTTTAAATGAAAACATGTGCTTTCTTTTGTTGTTTTGCTCAAGTAGGTTGTAAAATAGGCTGAAAGTGTTTTTTTTTTTTTTTTGCTTATTTTGCTTAGAAGATCATGGGGAGTGAATTTCTTTTTTTCCAAACCTATAGACCATTCTTTGATGGGAGTGACTATCCTTTGTGGAAACACAATATGGAGATTTACCTTGATAGTGATCCCATTAGATTATGGGATGTAATCTTAAATGGGTGGAACAGTCCCATGAAGATGGTGGATGACATTCAAGTTCCAAAGGAGAGAAAAGAGTGGTCTCAAGAAGAAAAGGAGGAGAACCACAAGAACAAAGGGGCTATGTTGGTTCTTATTGCCTCCATGTCAAGAGAGGAAGGTGGCAAACTTCAACATTGCATTTCGGCCAAGGAAATGTGGGAAACTTTGGAGAATCACTATGAAGGCAACATCCAAGTGAGATCCAAGAAGGTTCAACTCCATGTCTATGAGTATGAACTCTTCAAGATGAAACCCAATGAGAACATCACTGAGATGACAAATCGATTGAACGCCCTCTTGACCACCTTGAGGAACTTGGGCAAGCATTACTCTAAAGAGGAGATCAACACCAAAATTCTAAGATTGCTACCCAAGAAGGATTGGGAGTCAAGGGTAATTGCTATTGAAGAATCTCATGATCTTTCTAAGCTTTCAACCGATATCCTCATTATTAAGCTTCTCACTCATGAACTTACATTGAGGCAAAGGGAAGAGGAACAACAAAGCAAAAAAGAAGAGAAGAAGAAAAATTTCACATTCAAAGCATCACAAGACTCAAATGATGAAAGTGAACTTGAAGATTCAAGTGAAGATAAGGAAATTGCATCATTAACAAGATACTTCATGGAGTACTTAAAGAAGAAAAACTTAAGCAAACAGAAGGAATCCAAGAAAAGAGGATTCAAGAAGACCAAGGAAGTCATGTGCTTCAAGTGCAAGAGACCCGGTCACATTCAAGATGAATGTCACAAGCTCAAGCACAAATATAAAGGAGCAAAGGGGAAGAGAAAAATTTTCAAAGCCACTTGGGATAACTCATCCAAATTCAAGATGGAGGAGGAGCAACAAGAGCCATCAAACCTTTGCTTTATGGCTTTAGAGGACAACTTTGAGGTACCATCCATTTCTTACTCCTCTTGTGATGATTTGTGTGATGATGATGATGAGACCTTCTTAGTTGGAAAACTAGTTTTAAAGTGTCAAAATTTACTTTCAAGGAAAAAAGTTTATAAACAAAATTTTCAAAATTGTTTAAGAGCTTTGAGGAATTAAAATTAGAATTTTCAAAAGTTAGTTCCTTAAATGAAAAACTCACTCTTAATTTGCAAACTTTAAATTTTTTGAAAGATGAGTTTAATAAAATCAAGAAAGAAAATGAAATGTTTACAAAAGAAATTTTAGAGTTGAAGAATTCTATTTCCAAATTTCACAAGGGAAATGAAACACTTGATAATCTCCCAAGTTCTCAAAGATTTTCAAATGAAGTTTCTACATCATCAAATACCTCAAAATTTACTAAGACTACTCTTGCCTCATCCCTTATTCTTTATGAGAGCTCTAAGGCTCGTGAGTTTAAGACTGAGAGTCTCATAAATTCTAGTGCCATTAGAAAACCTCACAAGGCTAATCATTAAAAGGATTAATTTAAAAAGTCTAAATCTCATCATGCATTCTTGCATCATAATAAGAGGCACTCATATATGCATATTAGGCCTCAAATACTCATGCATAATTGTTTTTGTGAAATGCATGCTCATCCTAGATCAATTATGTCTAAAAAAGCCACCAACCATCATAAACATACTAAACATGCATATGTTGGTGGGCAAAATAAATTTTCAAATATTAAATGCTTTTGTTGTGTGAAATTTGGACATACTAATAATGTATGTTAATATTGAAAATTTCATCTCAACCTTATACCTATTGACTACTTTGAGAGTCACAAATCTAGACCAAATAAGGTTTGCGTTCAAAAGGTTGCTCGATGATTGTTTTGCTATTTTGTGCTAATTGTTGATAAAGTAATAAAATCAATTTATATAGATATGCACATATCAATTTGTCTAAAGAGAATTTGACCCTTTGTATGATCAAAATACTTTTCAAAGAGTGCATGTTTTTGATATTCAATTCTCTCATTATTTTTCATTTGGCATCATTTTTCACTTGATATGCCTTACTCTTTAAAAGTTCTCTTTGAACTACATATTGATAGGGGTGAGCATGTGAAACCGAAAAATCGATTCGCAGACCAAAAATCGAAAAACCAATTCAAAATAAAGGTTAACCGAACCGGTAAACTAAATTTCGGTTTGATTTTTAAAACTGCTTTAAAAAATAATGGTTTGGTTTAAGTTTCTAATTTTGTAAAACCATGGTTAACCGATCCGACCGAAGATACAAAAAATGGTTTAGTTAGTTGGTTAATAAAACTATTAATACCAAATATTAAATGTGAAATTTTAAACTTTTAGAATATTAATAATTGTGAGATTAAAAATATTTTTATTTTAATTATTTTTTGTTTTAACTTTTGCATGATTGGAAATATATGAAATATTGGATTAGTGATCATTTGAAAGACTTGTAGAATTATTTTACTACTTGTTAAACATTTATCTTACATACTTTTAAGTTGTATTCATGTTTGATTGAGAAACTTATATTTTATATATTTAATTTTGAAGATTAGTAATTTTAATGTGAAATAAGTTGCACTATATATATATATATATATTATTAATTTAATTTAATAATAGAAAACACGTGTTTTTTTGGTTGAATTCAATATTATATGCAATAAAAATTATTACAAATAAAAAATCCAAAAGATCGGTATAACTGAACTGGTTTGATTGGTTAACTGATTAGTTGGATAACTAAGATAATTGATTTGATTATGGTTCTAAATATGATTAAACCAATAGATATGGTTCAGTTCAAAATTTTGCTCTATGATTCGGTTAATTGGTCCATGCTCACCCTTAATATCAAGAATCATGATTGTTATTTCCATTTTTTTAATACACTTGGCACATTTTTTATTTTTCGTGATTAACTCTCCATTTGATTTTTCATTGGGTATGATAGGAATCATTTTTATATTCAATTATTTTCAATTGATATGCTCTATCTCATTCATTTTATTTCACTTGTTTCTCACGTAGTATCTTTCCCCTTTAGTTTCCTCCCTACGCTCATGATTTCGAGCAGACTATGAGCATCTCCAACAGTCATTTTTGTAAGTAACGACTATATTTTCAACACTCATGATTCCAAGCCTACACTCACAATCCTGAGTGTATGAAATTATGCAAAAGATGGAAATGCATTTAATGAAGGAGAAAGAGCTTGGGGACGAAATTAATGAGTCTCAACAATTATTTTTTACTCTCCAACTATAAAATTGAAGACTTGAAACTTCATTTAACAAATTAGAGAGTTGGTGGAGCAAATTTATTTTATCAAATTTATTAAGCCAAATTTTTTTATTTTGCCTTTATTCTTTGTATATCATTTGTATGTAAACAAACTCTTGGTGAGTTTGTAATTACCCTTCTTTTGTGAGTTGGGTGAGTGTTTAGTTAATAAAATTCTTTCTTCGACTCTTTCTTGGTGTTGAGAAGTGGGTAGTAAATAATCAATTAACATTGGGTTAGTGTTGAACCCTAATGAAAAATACATTGAAGATTGGTTTGTGTTGAGCCAAGAAAAAACACAAGTTTTATGTAAGGTTTAAGTGTGAACTTTGAAAACACTTAGAAAAAGATTTTGAGTGAGTGTTGAAAACTCAAGTTGTAAAGATTTGAGTTGAACCTTAAAAAACGTTTGTGTAAACTCAATCGAATGGAATAGATTGGAGTGTGTATTGAAAATTCTTATTTGGGAATAAATTAGGTGGAGATGTAGAATTGTAATTTTATTTCAAGTATTTAAAATTTAGTTTATATTTTCTCCTCAACACTTATATTAATTTTATATTGATGCATATTTTTTCTTTCACTTTTATGTTTCATTAAAACTTAATTAGATTTTTTTATATTTTTATGTAGGCCTGTTGTTGAAGAGTTTGGCACTAAGAAATCAGTGTGGAATGCTGTTTCTCCTACAGCATCACAAGTTGCTCTTGATGTGACAAAAGAGTTTGAAAGATTTTCAAGTCCAATATCGAAAAGACCTCCATTATTACGCCTCCAACAAATTAGATTCGGAATTGGGTTGTATGAAGATATTAATTATTTTCCATATCATCTAGCTTGGTTCCAACTCACAGAGCACTTGTTGGGTTAAAGATTTTTTTGTTGCTAAATGTTTCTCCCTAAATGCTGAAATTGTCCCTATTTATTTGGACGGGGTCTCCGTTTCTCTGTTATTTCTTATGTTCTTATGAAAGTATGGTGCCTTTGTTTCCCATATGATATCACCAGCTTCCATTTAAAACACTTCTTTCAAAATCATTTAATAATTCAATCCATAAAATAAAGCATTATTTGTCATGTCTAATGGCTATTTTTCTCAAAAAGCATTTTGGATGTAGAATTTGATTAATCTTGATACGGAACATATCAAATCTTATTGTTAGAATTTGTAATTTAAACTTTGTTTGATTTAATTAAAAATTGTAATAATAAAGATATACCTTGATTGGTTAATCTGTAAAGTCAACTAGCAAAAACTTATATTTCTAACATGAAGCGCAAAAAAAAGTAATTAATTTATCAGTGAGAGAGTAGTTAAGTAGTAACTCCTCTCAAAGAGTATCCATTCTAAAGTGTATAATTTAATTTTTGTCATTGTTAATTTAAAGAAAAAGACTGTTACTTATTGTCCAGTCTATTAAAATTTTAAATCATATTATCTCTCAATTTTAAAAAAGTAATTAATTTAAAATATCAAGAACTAAAGTGAAATTCTGTATATATTATCTTTTCTATTTGTAAATAATCGTTAATCAATTGACATATTTGTGAAGATCGATAATAACACGTTAGTTCTATAAAATATATTATTTTTTAAGTTAAATTTTATAAAAAAATTTAAAACAATTAAATTTTATAAATTTTGAAAAGTTTTCTATTAGTTCTATTCATTTGTTAAAATAATTTTCTATTAGTCAACTCTCGAAATCAATTTTTTTATATTTTAATCCTAAAACTATAAAAACCTATATATTTTAAGTAAATAATATTTTTATTTATTTGTTTATGACCTATTCTATTATTTAACTTTTATAATAATTATATAACTCGCTACAATAATTTCAAGAAAATTGAAATTAAAAATATAATTTTTAAATTATTATTTTATTAACAATAATAAATAAAATTAGTTAAGTATTTTTAATTATTTTTAAATATTAATTTCATTAATATATTTTAAATGAATAAATATATTTTAATACTTGGATAAACACAATTAGTTTTGCTAATATTATAATTTATGTTATATTTAAAATAAATTTTAAAGTCAACTATATCTCAATTAGACAATTTAACTTTAAATTAGGCTATTTTACAAAAATATTTGAAGAACAACATATTTTAATTAATAAGTTTATTTGTTATTAAAAATATAATTAATTTAAAATAAGGTAGAAAATTTTGTTATATTTTATCTTATATTTTGTTATAACAATTAAAATTATAATAAACATATATTAACTTATTTTATTGTTCAAATATTTATTATAAAATAGTCTAATTTAAGAAAATATTTTTAAAATTTGTCTAATGCAAATTTGATTGAATTTAAATTTGTTTCTGAAAATCTAACATAAATTATAATATTGAAAAAATAAATGAGTTTTATCCTTATAAAAAATATTTATTCATTTATGAGATATTAATTGTAATTATATATTTAAAAATAATTAAGAATATTTAATTAATTTTATTTGTCATTGTCATTATAACTAATAATATAAGAAAAATATAATTTTTATTTTTATTTTTAAAAATTATTTTAGTGAGTTATATAGTTATTATGAAAGTTAAGTAATATAAGAACCAACAAATAAAAATAAAAATATCATTATTTAAAATATCAAAAATAATATTTTTTATAGTTTTAGGTCTGAGATGTAAAAAAAAAGTTTGATTTTAAGAATTGATTAACGAAAAATTATTTTGACTGTTAGATAAAACTAATGGAAAGTTAACCTTTTTAAAACTTATAAAACAAGATTGTAAATAAAATTTTTGCGATACTTATGTCACGATCCGAACCCCAAAAACTCGTGACCTGCACTAGAGAATGAGAAAATTAAAACTTTCAAAACCCATAGTAAACCTTTTAAAAAATTTTCATATAAAAATTGACTAACTTTAAAAATCCTAAAGAAAAATTTTAATTTTTAAAATATTTGAAAATTTTAAAAAATATTATTTAAAAATATTTAAATAAAATCTTCTAAATTTTAAAAAGGTACATACCTTAATTTTAAAAAGAGAGAAAAATTTCACAATATAATATCGATGAATTTTATTTTGACAACTATTAATTAAAATATAAAATTAAAATTGGGTAATTGTAGCAAATGAATTTTATTTTAAACATTTTATCAATTTATGGTGAATTTCAAACAAATTCCCATCTTGTGGTGGAATAAAAAAAATTATCAATTTGTGGTGATTTTTGTTTAGGTGGCATATGAGTTAACTTTTGACTTTTAACTTTTAACCTTGATTGGCATGTCACCTCAGCAAAAATTAACATAATTTTTGATAATTTTTTTATTCCACCACAAAATAGAATTTTTTTTAAAAATACCATAAATTAGTAAATTGTTTAAGTTTTTGCCATGAATTGGCAAAAAGCCCCACATCAACTAATTTTTGCCAAATTGTGTAGAGCGATGTCCGCCTGTAATGAATAATATAAAACTCATTGTATTAAAAAGAAAAAGTAAAAATTAGATAATCATTTTGAAAAAAATGCCCAAAATTAAATGATCTTTGGTATAAATTACCTCTATAAATATTTTAAATCTAATTATTACATATAATACACTCAAAGTAAGCAGTACGCTCCCATTATTAATATGGTAATTTATGTACAAATCCACACCTCGCAAGCTTGGTGGCACCGCAAAAAACACCTCCATCTTCATGACACAAGAAGTTAAAAATTTTAGTTCATCAATTCTATATTGCTAACCTGGACAAATCATGCTACACTTTTTTTTCCTTTAAAATTTATCTCATTGTTCAGGATGATGGATCGAATGACGCAAAAATAATAGGGTCGGTTTTCCTCTCTTGCATGATTAGTGAAGCTTGAAATTTGGAATCATTTAACACTTTCACAGCAAGAAAGGATTAGTCCTTTAATGAAACTGGGAGCAAGGAACATCTTGGTTGTAGGAATAAAAACAAAAAAACTCACATGGAGCACGAAATCATGTTCTTTACACAAGGCATGGTTTTACAAATGCATACATAAGCATTATGATCATTGCTTTTCTAAATTTACACAGACTCTTAATTCTTTGTTGTGTCTAAAAAAAGAAAAAAAAAGAAATTGCCTTTCTCAAAATGGCTGAAGGAGTTCTTTTCAATATTGTAGAAGATATGATTATGAAATTGGATTTGCTAGCATTTCAAGTGCAGAAGTTGAAGTGGAGGGGTGTCTAGGATGAGTTTAAAAAACTTAAGAGTACAATCATAGAGATTTATGGTGTGCTCCTTAATGCAGAAAAGAAGTCTAGAGTGGATGATGTCTTCGAGTTTTGGTTGTCTCTGCTGGAAAATTTTTTTTATGATGTTGATGACATGTTGGACAACTTGTTCTCTAAAGCTTTGTAGCAACTAGTCTTTGATGAAAGTAAAGAGACATAAAGGGAGTAAAAGTGAATGCAAAAAAGATATTTCGAATTGTGTATATTTCTATATTGTTGTATAAATGATTACAAAGAGAAGTATATATACTGTGTATAGTTATAAGAGAGATAATAATAAGTAACATCTCTAACAAACTAATGACTATAAGTGTACAATTTAATTACTGTATGGTAACTATGTCAATACCCCCCGGTAAGCCGATAGGGAGTGAGAAATGAGACACAGTTCTGCAAAAATGCTGGAAAAGATGCACTCCCAAAGGCTTAGTGAAGATATCACCGATTTGATCTTGGTAGATAAAAAGCCAATTTGTATTGATCCTTTTGTAACTTACTCTCGAACAAAATGAAAATCAAGTTTGATGTGTTTGGTGCGAGCATGAAAAATTGGATTATTGGACATATAGATAGCACTAAGGTTATCACACCATAAAGTGTGTGGTGTAGAGGTAGAGAAACCAAGTTCATGTAACAAAGATTGAATCCAAAGTACGTCAGCGGTGGTATTTGCAAGAGCCTTATACTCACTTTTTGAGGAAGAACGAGCGACAATGTTCTGTTTCTTGGCACTCTAAGAGATCAAAGAGTTACTAAGATAAATACCATAACCACTTGTGGAACGGCGCGTGTCTGAACAACCACCCCAATCACTATATGAGAAATAATATAGAGAAAGAGTGTTGTTGATGGTGAAAAATAGAGAGTAGTGCATGGTGTGCTTGAGATAGCATAGAATCCACTTGATAGCTGCCCAGTGGACCTCAGTTAGGGAGTGCATATATTGACAAAGGCGGTTCACAGAGTAGGTGATGCTAGGCCTTGTAAATGTAGCATATTGTAGAGCACCAACAACCTGTCAGTAATAATAAGGATCATCATGCAATTTGCCTTGTGATTTGGATAATGGAGAAATTGTAGCCATGGGAGTCTGACAACCATTGGCATTATGGAAGCTTATCTTTTGAATCATATCCCATATATATTTCTGTTGATGAATAAAGAGGCCATCTTTGGTTCAGTCAACTTGAATTCCCAAAAAATAGCATAGTGGTTGGACATTTTTGACTGGGAATTCATACTGCAACTTAGTGAGAACCTGATTTATCAACAAAATAGAAGAGCCCGTAATAATGATATCATCAACATAAATTAAGAGAATAACCAAATCAGTGCCAATTCGATAAATGAACATAGAAGAGTTGGCCTTCGAAGGAGAAAATCCATGAGTCATAAGAAAATTGCTGAGTCTAGAGAACCAGGCATGTGGAGCCTGTTTTAAACCATAGAGTGATTGCTTGAGAAGACAAACATGATATGGATATTGAGCATTAACAAACCCAGGTAGTTGAGTCATATAAACAGTTTCACCAAGAGTGCCATGGAGAAAGGCATTAGATATATCCAATTATTATAATGATCATTGATGCATAGTTGCCAAAGATAAAACAAGCTGAATAGTGATGGCTTTTACAACCGGACTAAAAGTTTTATCATAATCAATTCCACTTTATTAATTGTAGCCTTTGGCCACAAGTTTGGACTTGTAGCGAGAGATGGTGTTGTCAGGATTTCGTTTGATGGGAAACACTAATTTATTTCCAACAAGATTACAATCAGGTGGTTTAGGTACAAGTTCCCATGTATTATTTTGAAGTAAGGCTGTGTATTCATCAAGCATAGCAACTCGCCATTCTTTATATTTATTGGCATTGGTGAAACAAGTTGGTTCAGTTTGAAGAGAAGAAGAGGGTAAAGAGAGATGAGTAAGGTTAGCATGGTGGCGTTGCATTGTAGAAGAGTGCAACTGCATACTATGGGTTCGGGTGGGAGATGGTTGACGGGAAGGAGAGGAAAAAGTGTTTATTGGTTGGTCTGGTTGTGAATGTGTATCACATAAAAGATCAACAATAAGTTTAAGTTTAGATGGATTGGTTGTAGGAGATAAGGGTGAAGAGGAGAGAGATTTATTTGAATTGTCGGATAATGGGGTATCCCAATTTATTAGAGGAGTTTCTTAGAGAGAAGGAGATGGCATTGGGTGAGGAGATGAGGTGGGTGAGTGTGTAGAATGGTTAGGATGAGAAGATAAGGAAGAGAAAATAGTAGACATACCTGAAGGAGGAGGATAAGCATGACTTGTTTTCAATTGCAACCAACTTGAATTATCTGGAGAAGGAGTGGAAGGCACAGAAGCTAGTGTTTAAGAAGGGAATAAACTCTCATCAAATTTGACATGATGTACAATGTATATGCAGCTAGTTGTAGGGTCTAAACAACGATGGCCATGATGTATTAGGGAGGGTCCTAAATATGTGCATGGGGTGGACCGAAAGCTAAATTTATGGCACTGACAAGGACAAAGAAGAGGGTACACACAACACCCAAAGATTTTTAGATCATGATAATTAGGAGAGTGATCAAATAATTTTAAATAAGGAGATGAATTTTTAAGTGTAGGTGTGGGCATTTTATTTATAAGAGAGACATTAGTATCAAAGGCATAGGGCTAGTATTTAAATGGAACATGTCCACGAGCAAGAAGTGTTAATCCAATGTCAACAATATGTCTGATTTTATCAAAGGCATAGGGCTAGTATTTAAATGGAACATGTCCATGAGCAAGAAGTGTTAATCCAGTGTCAACAATATGTCTGATTTTGAGCTCTACTAAACCATTCTGCTCATGTGTGTATGGACATGCTATTCGATGAATTATGCCATTGATTTTGAGAAATTGATGTACTTTTTGAAATTCTCCACCCCAATCAGAGTGGAATGCTTGAATTTGAGCATTGAATTGAGTTTGAACAAATTATGAAAGTTGACAAAGACATCATAGACTTCACTTTTATTCTTGAGAAAGAAAATCTAGTATAGTAATCAATAAAATGAACAAAATAGTGAAAACCAATATTAGACAAAACTGGGGAAGGACCCTAAACATCTGAATGCAAAATTTGGAAACGAGCACTAGTTTTATGTTCTACAGAAGCAAATGGTAATTTAGAAAATTTTCCTAATAGACAAGACTTGCAAGGTGAAGATGGAGTTGCATGAATGGAGATTTTATTTTTCTGAGCAATTTTATTGAGGACTTGGCGATGTGGATGGCCAAGATGTGAGTGCCAAAGTGCATGAGAGTCTTTGGAGGTAGCGGTGGTGAGGAAGGCGGCATTCAAGCTGGATGGGAATTGATACAAGCCATGTTTATTTTTGCCATTCAATAGCATCTGGCTGGTTTCTTGATCCTTAACAAAAAAGAAGTATGGCCAAAATTCAAAGCAACAACCATTGTCAATACAAAACTTATGGACATATATTAATAGTTTTGATATTTGTGGAACACAAAGTGTTTTGGATAAAAGAAAAGAAGAAGAGGGAGTGTTAAGATGACATATACCTGTATGAGTTATATCCGAACTTGCACCATTGCTAACATAGAGCTTGTCATAATTAGGGAATGGTTGAGGTTGATGAAGAGAGTTGAGATCGGGAGTGATATAGGTAATCGGTCCTGTGTCAGCAAGCCATTGTTGAAAGTGGTTTAGAGAAGATAGAGGTGATGGCTAGTGGTTGTAACTAATGTGTGCTTGCGGTGAGGGGACATGCAAGTGCTAAGTAGAGAAGTTACACTGAAATCTGCATCGATATGAGGCAGTTGTGTGATTGGATAGTCAGCAAATTTGGCAAGCTAGACCATGACTATAGCGTGGAGTCTAAGAAGGTTGGGGTGCAGAAAAAGGATGACAGTGTGTTGATGGTGGGCGAGAGGAAGGAGCACAGGTATAATTTGGTGGTGTGGGCAGCAAAGGAGGTCGGTGACCAAGGTGTGTTGTGTAAGTGTCGGTATTACTTTTAAGAAGAATTTTATGAGAGATAAGCTAGCTATGGAGCTCATTGAAGGTTATTGGTTAAACACACATAGTTAATGAAGAAATAATACTTTGATATTCAAAACCAATGTTGCGGAAGATAATGGCGTTGAATTCAGCTGTAGTCATGCTTCAACCAGCAATAGAGAGTTCATTGGCAATGGATTTGGCTTTGCGAAGATATTCGGTTACAGAAAGATTATTCTTTTTAAGCTCTTATAACTCAATATAAAGTTGAAGTTTTCTGTTTTGGGATATGACACCGAATGTATTAGCAAGAGCAAGCCAAGCTTAGCGAGAAGAAGTAACTCCAACGATGTAGGGGAAGATATCTTCAGTAAAAGATGAAAGAACCCATGATAGGAGCATCTTATCCTTCTTGAACTAACTATGAAATTCTAGATTTAGAATTGAGGTAGGTGGATTATCTGTATTTAGAATTGTTGCAAGTGGTGGTGGGTTGGAGCCATCAATAAATCCCATAAGATCTTGGGAATTCAAAAGTTGTATGAGTTGAGTTTTCTATGTTAGATAGTTTCTTAGTGTAAGTTTGACAGAGAAATTAACTTGTGTTGAGGTTGCTAGAGGTGAAGATGAAAAAGAGACAAGTATGATTGCTTGATTTTGAGCTTTTGAAGCCATGGTGCTCTAATACCATGTAAAAGTGAATGCAAAGAAGATATTTGGAATTGTGTATATTGCTATATTATTGTATGAATGATTACAAAGATAAGTATATATATTGTGTATAGTTATAAGTGAGATAATAATAAGTAACAACTCTAACAAACTAATGACTAAAAGTGTACAATTTAATTACTGTATAGTAACTATGTCAATAAAGGGTATGGTTATTCTTTTCACGTTGAAAACCATATATTAATGTTCATAGGATAATCAAGTCAACTAGGGAGAGAATACATTATATAGCAAAAAATGTGCCCAAATTGGGATTAGGTATGTACTTTGGAGAAACTCCAACTTTTGGAACAGAGAGGAGTTGGACCCTGTCATTTATAGGAAATAGAGAGGCTGTTGGAAGGGATGATGATAATCAGGAAATTGTAAATCTTTTGTTAGACACAAAAGCTAATAGTATTATTGCTGTCATTTTGATTTTGGAATTGGAGGAATAGGCAAAACCACATTGGCTAAATTTGTTTATAATGATGACAGAGTACAAGATCATTTTGAGCTCAAAATGTGGGTTTGTGCTTCAGATGTCTATGATAAAAGAGTGATTATTCAAAGAGCAATATTATCAGCAATTGATAGGCGAACTGAAGTCTTTAGATTGGGTCATTTATTGAGTCATCTTAGAGAAGAAATTAATAGGAAAAGATTTTTACTTATGTTGGATGATGTTTGTTATAAGTTTCTTGACCAATGGCGTGAATTGTATGATATATTATGCCAGTATGGTGAAAGGGGAAGTAGGGTAATAGTAACAACACGCTTTGAGGGTGTAATGATGAGAACTAGCTCATTACGATCGTATAATCTACAATGCCTTTCTCTAGATAAATCTTGCTCTTTGTTTAAGCAAATAGTGAGTACAGTAAAACAATTGAATGATTCATTATAACAAATGGGAGAAAAGATTATAATAAAGTATGAAGGAATTCTTTTTGCAATATGTGTTACTGCTAGTTTTTTACAGTTCAAAATTGAAGAAACTGAATGGTTGGCCTATTTGCAAAATCATCTTCGAGAAGAGCTTTAAAACAATGCATATGTCATCATTTCTCATCTTAAATATAGCAATAATCATCTATCTTCACGGTTGAAGCATTGTTTTGCATATTGTAATTGTTCCCAAAAGGTCATGAGATTGATATGAAAACGTTGATTCATCTTTTGATTGTACAAGGATTTATTGATCCATTATTAAGTGTTAAAGCATCTCCAATCCACTCTTTATTTAACCTAAACTCTTTATTATAAAGAGTGATTGTAAAAAATAACACTCCAACTCACTCTCTAAATCTAAATTATACATTAGAGAGTGAGTTTATAGAGAGCCAAAATTCACTCTCTATATAAAATATTAATTAATGCAACTCTATTTTCTATACATATTCTTTTCTTTTATTGGCTTCTTTTATTTTCAAAATTTTTTTCTTCTTTCTTCCCACAATATTCAAAAATTAATATTAAATGCTTCTAGGATAAAACAATATGAAGAGTAAAATATAAAGAGTTCATTGGACTTAAATAAAATTATTTACTCTTTATATTAAAAGATTCCTTAAAATGCTCTTTATTACCTAAAATATGTTTTTTAATTTAAAGAGTAGCATTGGAGATGCTCTTAGTCAATCTTTTGAAGATGTTGGTCTTCAGTATCTTATGACTTTATGGATGAGGTCATTTTTCCAAGATGTAAAATAAGATGAATTTGGCAATGTAAAAAGCTGCACAATGCATGATTTAGTGCATGACTTTGCAAGCTTAGTCTCTGGAACTCAGAGTCGAATAATAGTAAATTCAAATGTTGCAACTGATGATTATGAATTAACTGGTCATATATCATGTCATTTTAATTTGCATTCATCAGAGCAACTCCGTTCTAATGGATTGTTGAATGCCAAAAAATTAAGGACATTTCTATTGCCGAGTCAATCATTGGGACAAAACCAAGGAGAATGGGAAAAGGAGTCCAATTATAAAATATTTTTTACAAACTTTAAGTGCCTGCGAGTGTTCGACATTCAGAATATAGGTGTTTTGAGAATACCCTTTTTTATAGACAAGTTGAAACACTTGAGATATCTTGATATTTTTGGCAATATTGAGATTAGGACACTTCCGAATTCTATAACGGAATTGCTTCGGTTGCAAGTATTGAATGTTTCAGAGTGTGTGAATCTTGAGGAGCTACCTAAAGACAATGCTAAATTGGTTTTTCTTAAGCATCTGCATTGCGAGGAATGCTGGTCTTTGATGCATATACCATGTGGGATTGGATAGTTAACTTCCCTTTGGACGATAAGTTGCTTTATAATAGCCGAAGATACTATAAAGAACAATGTTGCAGGCTCAGAAGAATTGAAGTTGCTACACAATTTGGAAGGTAAATTAACTATGAAAAATTTAGGATTTGTGAAGAAAAGGGTATCAGAATTTGAGGCTACTAATTTGTATGGAAGGAAGGCATTCAATCACTACATTTAAGCTGGGACCGAGAAAAATATGGAAGCTATAATTATGAAGAGGAGTCATTTTCAAAACTCCGGCCGTACCAGAATCTTAAAGACTTGACTATGGTTGGGTACAGAGGCATAAGGCTCCCAGATTGGCTTCCATCCCTCACAAATCTAGTCTATATCTAGATACAAGATTGCAGAAGATGAAAGTATCTTCCACCATTTCGCAACATCCCTTTGCTTAAAAGTCTTGGGATTCAGAATTTGCTAGATCTAAAATACATAGAAGATAATCCCATAATTACAAAGGGATCAACATTCTTTCCATCACTAAAGGTGCTGTGGCTAGTGAATTATTCTCAGCTGGAGAGATGGTGGAACAAGAGCAAAAGCAATTCAACAGCAGCAGTGACAACAGTTGGTCTTCTGCAGTTTCCTCATCTTGCTGAGTTGCATGTCATCGGATGCACTAAGCTGACAAGCATGCCATTGTTTTCTTCTTTTAATGTCTTGTTAAATCTGGATAAAGTGCTATTGCCTTTACTGTCTTCTTCACTCAATTCCCTCAACAACTTGAAGACTCTTCAGATAGAGAGAATTGAGGGTGATATCGAATCTCTACCTGTAGATGGGAAAAATATCTCGTCTCTTCGAGATTTAACAATTTCAAGTTGCACATCATTAATGTGTCTGCCTCAATGGATGCGTTCCTTAACCTCTTTGCGCAACTTAAACATCTCGGGATGTCCCGTGTTGAAGAAAAGATGCCAAAAGATTACGGGTGAGGATTGGCCTTACATTGCTCACATCCCCAATATCAAATTCGATGGTCACTGGATTCAAAAGAGATGAATACTTTGTTGCATGTCTATACCAAACATTTTCAGGTTCTTGCTTTGCCTTCATGCGTTTGATGCATTTATTATGCTAATTATTGTTGACCATTGTATAGCTAAAGTAAAATAATAATAAAGTAAGTGATTTCACAAAATTTCATAAAATTTATTTGTAAATTTAAGTTTATATTATAATGCAATATTAATTAAAAAATGTATTATTTTAAATTTTAAATTACTATCAAATACGATATAATAAAAATATAAACTATATAATAATATTGAATTTTTAATTCACACAATTATATTCTTTATATTTATTTATTTATTTTGTATCAAATGTGACGTGTTTTTCTAATCTCATAAAATTAGTTAATTTTATGTACACTCGTGTATAGTTAAATTTTTTCGTAGAGATTAAAATTTGAATCCTACTTCTCTCAAAATACTAACACTTTACTCGCTAACTATTTCAACTAGGAAAAACAATCTTACGGCAATTGTATTTAAAATAAGGGTGCTGATATATGTGATCATAAAAATGTTTTTTTGAAAAAGTCTTGTTTGTTCCCAAATAGTAAGAGCTATATCTATGAAAGTGAGAAGTTTTTTTTTTTTTAAGTTAGCCTCTCTTTTTTCAAAGTGGGCCGCTATGAGTATTATTTTCATTAAAATAAATAAACTACTTTAATAGGTATTTATTTATAAAGTTATTTGAAAATAAAATAAATTGTTTAAATATATTTAAATAAAACGCTGTCGTTTTTGTTAAGAAAAACGTTGGCTCCATCCGAAAACGAGCGGGAAAATAATTTATCAAAACCAAATCTTTTTCATATCTCAAACTTTCCCAGACGTTCTATTTGGTAGCCCAGAAAATTTACGAAAGCGAAAGTTAAAATTGGAAGCTGCGCATATATTTTTATCATTTTTTTTTCTTTTTCTTCTTCTACTAAGATGTCAAAATTCGAGTACCCGCGACTATCCCGAGCAGAAATCGCAACAATATTGTCAGAGTCACAAATCGCCGCACTGACTGAAAACGATTTAAAAAACCCTAACCCGGATTTTGTGTCGGATCTCTATACCGGACTTCTTATCCACCTTGATCTTCTCAACGAGTACGCAATTTTTCAATTTTCGGAGTTCAATTTATTGACGCACTGTGCTTGAAGTTTTTGAAATGATTTCATTTTATTTTATTATTATTATTATTATTTTTGTGCAGAGAAGATCAAGGGCAAGTGGATTTTGCAGCTTTAGAACAGCTAGAGAATCCAGATCATCTCGTGGATTCGATTAGGACTATGACTATGTTTATTAGGATAAGGAGATGGTTAATTTGGTTGGTTGTCCATTGAAATTTACGCATAAAGATCTTTTGAGACCACAAGGAGATAGGACTGAATTGTATATTCCTGCAATTCTCAATTTTTGTCTTCACAAGTATGTTTCTGGTTTTACATATATTTATATTTTCTTAAGTTTTTGCAATTACTTTTAAGGAAAATTGGGAATATTTTTGTTTACAGGGTTGTTTTTAATGGAATCAAAGTTAGTAACTTTACTAATTTACTACATCAAAGATGGATGTAACTTATAATAATACTATTAAAAAAAGGTGTGGCTTGATTTGTTTGGCTGTGCAATTGAGACCACAATTGGACATGACTGTATTTTTGAACTAAAGGAGAAAACTGTTTTGGAAATTATGCAGAACTGGATTTTATGAGGGGATCATTTGGTTTTATAATTGAGAATTTTGTTCTCTGAATTTACTCTGATTTCTAGTTCATTTTATGATTTGTGATTCTCCTGTTTATTTTCTATACCAGAGACACAAAAATGAGTCTTCTAAGATCAATAGGGGAGGAACTAACACTTCTTGATGAGCAGCGAAAAGAATGGGAGGATAAGATTTCGCAGGTAACTACAGAGACTCTTGAAATTTTGAAGTGGTCTGAGTATAGTTATGTTCTGTTGAGTGTTTTTCTTTGTAGTTAAATGCGGAGATTGCTGAATATAATCTAGCAAGAGACAGAGAGCTGCCACTTGTCCAAGAAGTAGATGCTAAAGTTAATGAATTGTGTCAAATGGTTGTGGAACTCAACAATCAACAGTTTGCACTTAGAAATTCTACCCGAAAGTTAAAGGAGAAAGCTGGGGAAATGGATGGGGAGGTAAGGATTTTGGTAGTTAGCTCATTGATATCAGTTCAATTCAATTATGTAAGAATATGACCCAGTCCTGCAGCCAGTGTCTTTGGTTTACAGTGTTCAATTTTTTAGTTTTTGTTTATTTTCTTTGATTCAAGTGAGGGAAGCTGTAGTAAGTTTCTCAAAAGCTATGGTTTGTACTTGCTTGGTAAGTAATACATAACTTTGCAAATTAGATACTGCAAATTACAATTGAAAAGGGTATACAAATTTTCTCTAGTGTCATTCATGCTTTATCATTTGCTAGGGACATTTCTGAAACCTTAAATTGCACCCTAGCTGTGCTGATGTACAATTTCATAATTTTTCGGGTGTTTTTGTAGTATCATTGTGTAATTTTTTCTCTCTGCTTGTTCAATGCCTTGAATGTCGAGACACACATGTTGATTTGAGATTTTGTCCTGAAAAATACTGTAATGCTGTTCTATATTTCTCCTACATCTCCTGTATTTTTGGATTTCTTTTGGCCCTCTTTAGAATACTGAGGTTTGGGTAATAATATAATGCTATAATTTCGCTTTTCCAACAATCAAGGAAGCCTTGTTTAGGTTTATCATCTGAATTGAATACTTTAAAATGTCAATATAATGCTAACAGTAAAACTTGAGTCACTGAACATTATATTTTATTGTCTGGAATTCACTATTGTTGCTATTGCGGAAATTTTTTTATTTTATGTTTTCTTTTGCAGATTTCAAAAGCTGAGTTTGAACTGGTGCAAAATGTCCAAGAAAATGCAAACTTGCGATAAAAAATTGTTCAGTCCTGATAAATTGCAGGTACCTTTTCTTTTGCTATATTGTCAAGGAAATGGTGATATGACAATTATAATATCTTAATACAACTTTCTACGCCAGTGAAGCTTTCAAAATATAAGAACTACGGCCTGTTGCAAATGAAAGGCTTGGCTTACATTGTCATAGTGAAATAAACTTTACAAAACCATCTGATGTCTTGATGACTTAAACAGATGATTCATCATGATGCTAATATTCAGCCAATTATGCATGGCCAAACAATGTTGCCTGGATTTGGTCACAAATATTAGAGCTTTTCTTAAATAAAATAAGGCTATTGGGCTCCAGTGAGATTCAACAAAATGAGGTAGACAGCTTTCTCGACTAGAGATTTTGTACTCCCTGGGTGTTTGATGAATTGGAGGACAGACACTCTTGGGGAGCACAAAAATCACTAACCCAAATATATTATTTAAATTACAAATAAGATAAAAGAACAAAGAATTAAAATATTTTAAATGAAAACATGTGCCTTCTTTTGTTGTTTTGCTCAAGTAGGTTGCAAACTAGGCTGAAAGTGTTGTTTGCTTATTTTCCATGAAATACGTACACAAGTTGATCATGAGTTTTCTCTGGCAATCTATGGCAATTATTGTCGATATTTAAAAACTGAAGACATGCAGAGATTTGTAAAATGTGTCAGCTTTATGATGAGAAAATATCTCCTGCAGTTCAGCTTGATCAAAGCCTTCTTGCTCTAAAGTTTTCATAAATTAGAAACCAATTGCCTTTTTCTTCTTTTATTGTTGATAATGAAATTTAATATACATATACCAGTTTTACAAATTGTTCCTTGTTTTATGGTTGGCACACTTCAGATTTTCTCTCCTTTTTTTTTTTTTTTTTTTTGACTTGCTCATAATGTTCCCTCATGTGCTTAAAGAGGGCTTTGGAAGAGAAGAAATCAGTTCGGGAAGAGGTGAAGAATGCTGAAAGATTAGCAATGCAATCTTTTCAGGAGAAGACTGCCATTCTAGAGGTTTATTGTAAGGTATGATGTTATAAAGTGTTGAGTCTATCTTTGGTGATTTTCTACTCTGCAGGCTGGCTGGTTTATAAGTCAGACTTTCTTTCTTCTCTGTTTGGATATTGTGAGAAAGCTTGTGATGGGCTCCAATGATATTCAGCTGGACAATTGGCTTCTGGAATTATATTAGACATTCAGGTTCCAAATATTGCCATATGGCATGTTGGCCTTGAACTTTTTTCAGAATCTGAGGTTCCCATTATAAATTATTTTTAAATAGTATATGTTGACCCTGTATAAGCCAAAATTGTATTGGATAGTATCCTGCCATTAGCCATGTTTTGCATGCATCTAGTTGTATAACAAACTAGTCTATTAGGTGCTGTCATTTGTTCTAATAAGATTAGACATTGGAGAGGCAATCTGGTTAAAGATGCATGTAGTTATATGCACATATTCCTCAAGATCTTTTATAAGATTTTGATTAATCTGTCATCTTTCAGTCAGAATCCGTTTTATCTGCTAGGAAGGTTGACATATTAATTTTGTTCTCTTAGGTTTTCAAAATTTTTGAAGTGCATAACTATGAATAAGATAGAAGATTCACAGGCTGCAGAAGTTGAGAGTATAACTTTATTAATGTTATCTTTATCTGCTGTTTCTTAGACACTCAAAAAAATGTAAAAGCAGTTCAATCGGATGCAGGAAATGCATGAACAGGTTAGCCCAACACTATCTATCCACTCTCCTTTTTTGTGCTCTCTAATGGAGCAGTTTGGTTTTACGTTTTCTTTTGATTCTCTGCAATTCCCTGAATAGTTTAAAATGATTTTCTTAATAAGTGAACTTTTACCATACTCATGCAGGCTCATATCTTTCTTTATGCTGGACTTGCTATTAATTTTCCTTATGCAATGTAGTTGCCAAAGTCTCATAAGTTATGATGTTTTCTATAATAGTTAAATTCTGCCAAATCCATTGAAAAAGACTACAAGGAGTTAAAAGCTAAGCTAAGTAATGAGGGCATGTTGGACAATAAACTCGATGCCGAACTAGTTGAGCGACAAGCAAAGGGTAGTTTATCATGCAACTTATATATTTGATTTGTTGTGTTTAATATCTGGGTGAATACCAATGAACTTTGATCATATCTCCCTGTCTTTCCTCAGCGCCGAAAAAGATTTAAGAAAGGTATTAGAGAAAGAAAAAGATTTGAAGTGTGAGGATGCCACTATAGAATTTAATAATGTTAAGTCAGAAGTGGAATCTAGAAGGAGTGACCTGGAAGCAAGGCAAAGGAAGGTTGAACCTGGCGTATTGGTGGTATTTATCACATCTTTTGAGTTTAATGCAATATGAGTTCGTACCATCCTGAAGTTGATTAATGTTTATCTGATCTTTTCTTCGTTAATAGGTGGATGCCATCACATCGAAAACAAATTTTGTAAATGAATCTGGAGCTGCTAAAGTGGAAGAGTTAGTTTGTAAATGTGAAGAGATTATTGAACAGGTGCATTTCCATGTTCCATTCATATATATATTTCTGGTTGTGCATGTCTTTGTCAAACCTGAACATGTGCTTCCTGCTTTCATTGATTAAAAAAAAAAAATCTCATATCAGAGTTGCATTTTGCTTTCCGAACGAGGTGCATACATGCAGTTGTATGTATCTTTGTGTGAAGTTGTGGGTTGAGCTTATCCTGTCTTGCTGTATCTCCTGCTTCCATTATGAAATTGAGCTAACTATATACCCTCTCCCGGTTTTAAGTATCAGTAGTGAATCAGAGTGTTGGCCAATATGTAATGGGATTTTGGTCTTCGGATGCATTATCTAGCGGTAGGTTACATGGGATTGGGGAACAACTCATCTTTTTTTGTTTTTCAAATTCTACCTTTTTTTTACTCCATCCCTTTTTAGCTTCCCAAATTAATAGACGCTTTACTAGAAAGTCTTTAACCAATATACTTTAAAATATATCCATTTGAACGAGCATTGTTCTAAGTTCCCAGTGGCAGCAGCCATTTCAGTCTGATACGGTTTGATACTGTTACATTGAATCCAATACCAATACGGTTCATGAAACCTTCATTTAAAACCCTGTCCCCTGTTCCCTGTTCCCTAAATCTAGATGGGGCATATTGATGTGAAGTGGGGTTCTTAGGTGATATAATCAATGTTAGACTCTATCCCCAGCATGGTGTCAATCTGGTGTGAGCTTTCCTGTAATTTCAACTTACATGGTGGCTGCAATTAGGCATAGAAATGGACATGGCTGACCTATGAAGGCTTAATAGGTCTTGTGCTTGTCATTCTTGAGTCAGTTGCATAACTGAATGAGTTTGAATTTTTTTTAAAGACTCTTTCTGTTTTTATTTGCTGTTGCTATGTTTTACGACTGAATACCCCATTTCACTTCTGGTCACTGGGAGGTTCATGCTTGCACAGGAAATGCACTTAATGCTACAATTTCTTTAACCAAGAAATTGTTGTATAGATTCAGATTCATGTCCTTGCTTATCCTATTGTTAGAAGAGTTGGTTTATTTGTTTGCTTTAAATTATATGTGGTGCATTAAACTTTTGTAATGGCTGTTCTGACCCCCCCTCAGCAAACTTTTGTGTTTATTTTGTAGCTGTTTGGTCTATACAAGAACTCTATAGGGCTCTTGCTGCAGGGATCTGGTAGCAATGAATTAATTAGTACAGTTATGTGAGCTTTCTGCTGCTGGGATCTGGTAGCAATGAATTAATTGGTACAGTGTTGTGAGCTTTCTTAGTGTTAATCGGTACAACGATGCCTCCCTTTGGATGTTAAATTTTTATGTTGATGTTAACAAACCTCTTCATAAATTACAGGTGGTTGGAAAAAAATTAATAACTATTGGAAGTATTAATTTATAAAGTTATAAAGATTGATAGCTATAAAAAATTATAAGACTAACATAGTCGAAACAATTTGTGTATGATAAAATTGCATTTCTTGTTAAATTTTAATAAGTTTCTATAAGATAAGACGAATTGATTATTTTTCTTGAGAAGCGTTTTTGAAATTTTATTATCAGTTTGGAGCTCTTAGTCTCTTATTCTCATTCAATCTTCACTTGGACAGTCATAAGAGTTTATTTTCTTTCAAACATGATATGCATAAGTTAGAGTAGTTTTAATATGGATATATATGTAGCTCGAAAAGTATGATTGATTAAATTTTCATTGTCTGCCTTGAGTATTGTGTTAATATGATTTTCAATGAAGATAACAAATTTTATTAAAATTCAATAAGGTGACAACTTTTAACTTCTAGTGATGTCGTGTTCAATATTTTATTAATGTACAAGTTAATTTAAGTTTTTTTTTTTTCAATTTATTTCAAAAGAATGATAACTCATCATGGTTTTTTAACAGAGAAATAAAAGTTAGCAAAAATAAAGTGCGATGTGACTTCCATCATTTTTCGCACTTCACATAAAAAAAAACATAAGCTAATTTTATTATCAAATAAACATTGAATATCAAACGTTACATTTAAAGCTCACATATGGAAAAAAAATTAAAAGTTTAATATTATTTGTGCACAGTGACCCACATTTAATGTTATTAATTCAAGGATTGTTTTCATAAATGCCTCAAAAATTTATCCTATAAACTAAAATATTTCAACTTTTTATTTATTATTCGCATGCCCTATGACTGTAAAATAATTACTTGCGTACTTTAGAGTGTCCCTGTCTTCTTCTTCTTTTTTCTTTTTCTTTTTTCTACATAGAGAGATCCTTTTTTATTTGATCCATCAAGTTCAGATCTTTGTCTAATTACTCATTCACTTTCCTCCTCTTTTTTCCCTTCTACGTAGATAGATTTTGTGTTATCAAACACCAAAAGGGTATCTTTCAATTGTATTTATACGCAACCAAGTTTATATTTTGATTTTATGCGTAGATTTGACATTCGAAATTTTGATGCTATTCAGGTATGGAAATTTAAAAATTATGTTGTTATTGTTGAATTTGGCGCTGATTTGAGTTTTATTAGTCGTTATAAGCTTCTTCTGGGCATATAGATAAATTCATTTGCCAAGAGTACGAAGCGTTAGGCGTGATTTGCCAGCGAGGACTTGTACTGCAACTGGGTGCTGCTGTCCTCTTCACAATCCTCTACATATTTTCCGGTGATTTCCTTGTAGTTCTTGGGCAAACAGATGATGTTGCCGCGGAAGGCCAAATCTTTTGCCGTAGTTTAATCCTTCAATTATTTGCACTTGCTGTGTGCTTCCCATTGCAGCCATTTCTTAAAGGCCAAAACATTATCGACCCAATACCCTACTTTAACAAGTGCAATTATATTTGAAAACTTCGAAGTTGTTGAACACAAGCACCAAAAACTCTAGACAAAACAGCTGTTTATGCTGTATTTTATTAGGTCCTAACTCACTTGAAGACGAAGTCACAAGGTAGTTAGTTATTGTAATATATACTTGTTGGTTTGAGGCTGCAGGGACCAAATTGCTCTGTTGATTATCAAGTGCTGATTTAGAGAGGCATTGATAGATTCTAAACGATATATGTCATGCCCGTTATCGCTATAAATGTAAACTGATGTTTTCAAATCATCACAATTTTTGGGCCGTCTCATAGTTATCGATATCTTTAATCTTTTCAGTTTCTTGTTTTTATTTTGGAAAACTACGTACATATAAATAGCTCAGTGGTTTTATCAAGAGTTTCTTTTCTTTTTTTGACACTTTGATATGTTTTCTTTGAACTTTTAATTTCTAGTAGTTTGCAACACTTAATTTTTGTTTTTAATAAAAAAATGGTCTGGAAACAAGTGGGATGATACACTGAATTACAACACAAAGGAAGAACCCGGCAAGCAAGATTCATATTTGTAACACACATAAGCAAGTTGTAATTATATTTTGATTATTTAACTATCTTGAAGTGCTTTTAAAATGCCTAATTAAAATCTATTCATTTGCAAGATCATAAATGAAAATATTAAAGAAAAAGGTATTCTCGGACTGAAAAAAAAAAACAATGAAGTATAAAATGTATATTTTTTTGGTTACTGGTTCGATTTTTTTTTTTTTATATTTAAGAGTATTTTATTTTATTTTACTTATATTCTATTACCTTATTAATTAATATCATCAAAAGCTAATTACAAAGTATTTTCTTATGTATGTATTTTTTAAAAAAAGCTACACCTTTTATCTATCTCAAAGTAATGAATACATGTCCTCTAGGGTCCAATTTCCTTGTTCCATCTCTACTGTCGGTATGATTGGTGTTGGTATAGCTTCCAAGTAAAGCAGGTTGATCGGACTTTTTTCTAAACTACGAAGGATCTCATTGGCTATAGACTTTGGGCTTGAATCAGTCCTCACTAATCTACCACCTTTCCGTTCCCAAACACAGGAAGACCTGGATGAATCTATGATGACTGAAAAAAAAGGGTTAGCATGATGCATGAACTATATGTATGCATGTATGCATGATGCACATGCTATACAACAAGCAGCAAATAACAACTCAAGTATACAAGTATTAAACCAAGTGTACGACATACATCCTTCTGACCGTATTCCTCCTACACATGTGTTCAATGGCGAGTCTCTTTTCCTAGGATTTTTGGTATGGGCCTCAATATTAACAGGGGATATTAAGAATCGACGAGCATGCCAAATCTCTCAAAGCAGTAAAGCATAGAAATAGTATTTCTAGGGATAAAAGTTTAGCCCAATCTTTATTAGCCCAAATGGGTTTCTAAAGTATGGGCTTGGGCTTTTATAGATAGAAACACATCATGGCAACAAACACAAGCAATTTGGGTAGATCCTAGGGGAAGTTACTGGGCCACTACATGAGCTGAGTCTAGTGAAAAGGTCAAGGTTGCCTTAGTAAGATGCCCTCCTTTAAGACTTGAGTTACAGGCCAAGGTCAGAGGGGCCCGACATCCTTTGCAAACTCAAGAGAAGACTACCCCCTTTAGGATTTGGGTTATAAACTCTAGTCAGATGAGCCCGAAAATCTCTCTTGAACTGAGTTAAGGCTAAGAGTGATGGTTAGCCAATTTACAATCTCAGGAAGCTAGTGGAATCAAGGGACCATAAACCAACGTCATCGACTAAAAGGGACATCCAAAAATGAATGCAAGAATAAAATAATAAAATAATTCTAAAGAACACAAGTGGAATCAGTATCTCTTATCCCCAATGGAGTTGCCACTGTAGACGGCGCCATTTAGCGCGCACCCAAGTTTATTGCAACTGTGACACTGTTTGAGCTCAGGGCTCTAGGGAACACATTACTATATCACAAAGACATAGCGTGGAGATGAAGAGCCGCCACCCAGGGTAATAACTAGGACAAATCAAAGGTGGTGGTAACTTGATTCTCTAATACAATCTAGCACCATAACCAGGAGTTCTGGATATAGAATACCAACTTCTTTTAGTCTTGTGTTCATTTAAAATCAGTTTATGAATTACTATCTTATTCCCTAATTACATGCAATTTCATTAAACCCTAATTGAACATCGATCTAACCCTAAGGCAACCAATCCATGAAAAAGCACATAACAAATGCATTTAAAGCGTAATGTCCCTAAATCTAAACTACATTTTAATTTAAGTTAACTAAATCTACATATTTTATTTACAAGTGAAATGGAGCTAAAAATGGGCCTACATTTTGATAATTAGTGAGCCTAAATCTATTGTTTTTAATTCTAAGAGTGGGCCTAAGTCTATTAAATTTTAAAAGAAAAAGAAATTAATTAGTGGGTTTAATTCTAATTAATTTTAATTAAATAAAATGATCCTACGTCTATAAATTATGAATAAGACTTTATTAATGGGCTGAGCTAAGTCTAAGTTAATTTTATTTAACTAAAAATTGGCCTAAAATCTAAATTAACCTAATGGGTCTAAATTAATTTTAAAGTGAATTAAACCTAAATTTAATTTTAAAGGCCTATTTTATTAGTGAGTTAGACCTACACGTGGGCTTGGGGCTCAAAACAAATAAAAAATAAAAAAAACAAGCCCAAAATAATGAAAATAAGCACAACAAATCAAAAACAAACATTATGTGATATTTCTAACCTTAATTTTAATTATATACAACCTAAATTTATCTAAGGCCACCATTGATTTTAATTAGAATTTTATCAAATAAACCTAATTTACTAATTAATTTTAAGTGCAGGAAAAATAAAGATTCCACTATATTCTCATTACCGGGGCTATTACAATCCCTACGTACAATAATAGTTACATGCCCAAAAATCTAAAATAAATACACAATGTAAATGCCACTAAAACACAAAAAATAAATATAAAACTACGTAATTTGACATGGATTAATCCATAGCATTCCATAGACCTTCATAGATTCAGTCCATTCAATCTCATCTCCAAGGCATATAGCATTGTCACCATATCATTAAGAAACAAAACAAAAAAATCAAAAAATGATTAGAATAAACATAAGAAAAACAAATAATAATAAAATTAAATGAAAATAAATAAAATAAAAAGAAAGGGATGAAACACAGAGATGCAATATTGATTAGCTCCTCAGAGGGTTTGTTTGATTCACAATTTGAATAGATCTGCTGTATTGATTTTCTCAATTTCAGACTTTGATTGCTTTTCCCATAAGAAAATGGCTAATTCCCCGTAAAAAAAAAATTTCAAATAAAATCACACGAAAACTTTTCCAGAAGAAAACTTTTTTCGTTCTTTTTCCTCTCTATTTTTCCGTCTCTTTTTTCTCTTTTTTTCTCCGTTCTTTTTTTTTCCTCCCTTCCTTCTGCGTCTCCTCTCCTTTCATTTCCCGTCAGATTAACACCCATGTTATCCTTATCATCTCAAACGATAAAGACTTTTATCTTTATCGTTGGGGATGATAAAATTTTGATTTATTTACAGATAAAAATTAAGATAAAACTTTATTTATTTATTATTTTTTGAAACTAATTTTTAACCAATCAAAATTTAAATAAATAATTTCAAAAATTAAAAAAAGTGCCGAGTCTGGTCGGAAGTGTAGAATTCCGACCGGAATTATAGATTCCCGATCAGAATTCTGAAATTTCGGTCGAAAATCGATTATCTAGTCGAAAATCTATACTTCCGACTAGACTCTTGCATTTTTTTTTAATTTTTAAAATTATTTATTTAATTTTTTCAATTTATTTAATTATAAAAAGACCCCTAAAGAAGAAGAGACTTTTCAATTTAGTCCGTAAAAAATGCAATTAAGCCTTGGGATCTGAAATTCAAATACTAGAGACCTAGTTGCAACAAATTTTCATCATCAAAGTCCTCTTTCGCATCCATATTCTAGTCATCCCGAAAGTGGGTGCTTATAAACCTTGTCCCTTTGTTGATTACTTGACTGTAGGACTTGGAGGTCCCAAAAATTAAGTTATCAAGCGGCGCCATCTGTGGGAACCTCTTGAGCAAAAACCATTGCCATCTTCCGAGCAAAACAATTGAAATCATGGCATTCAGCCCACCGCCAAGCACGGATACTCAGATCAATCCACCAAGTACAACCCTAGACACTGATATCGATCCTCCAGCCCTCATTCTTCCAATTAATCCGTCAGCTCCCATCCCGCCCATTGATCCATTGGCTCTTCTTCAGGAGGGGGGCTGTCATCACAAATCCCTTTTAACACATATACACCATATGGAGTGACCCAAGGATGGACGACTCCAAGTGCAAGCTTTCCCTATTATGCTACTCTGCATCACACTAGTCGACCTATTCCTTCCATACCCTTCCCAAGTCTATCAGGAACTCATGCCACAAACACACCAGACCTAAATACCATAACCCAAATGCTTAATGTGCCTTCAATAAATAAAGAGAAAATGATAAAAAACATCCAAGCTTAGATGATCCTAATGCAACAACAGCTAAATGCCCTGATCCAAAATAGCAATCTCGGTAAAGCTAATCCAAAGAACAATGTGATAATACCACTCGTAGCAACTCAGAGTGTACTCCGTGAGAACAAAGAGGCTTACAAAGACCTAGAAAGGGAACCTAGAGCTAGTCGCCCGGCTTTGGATGACGCACAGATAACTCAGGTTGAGCAGGTGATTTAGAAAGCTTGAACTGGACCGAGGAAGGAAGATGAGTGCGTCTTGAAAGGAACAATGCCCTTTGTGAGCAGGATTAATAAGACAAAGATTCCATCCAAGTTGAAACTGCCTCAGCTAGAACAATATGATTGCACCGTCGAGTCTTTCCCAGTACACTCACCAAAATTGCTCAGAGGTTGTTTCAGTAGCTCCCAAAGAACTCTATTTTATCTTTTGAAGAGTTGGTCAAGAAGTTCATAACTCTGTTCATCACTAATATTCCCCTTGCCAAGAGCATAAATGGTCTCCAAATGTGTAGATAGTAAATCAATAAGACTCTGAGGAGCTATCTGGATAAATTCAATAAAACTGCAATGTAATTTGAGAATCTGAATGACGAAGTGGCCATAAAGGCAATGAAAAATGGGAATCATCTGGGAAAGCTTAAAGATAAAATCATGGAAAAAGAGCCTCATACTTTTTCTGAAGTTATGACTATAGCGATGAAACTGATCAAGCTGGATAATGATAGAAGGTTACGTTGAGACAATAATAAGCCATCTTATAAAAAGACTAAAATAGTTGATCCAAGAAATCCCTCAGCCCCTTGAAATAACTTTAAAAACCCATCAAAAGGATTTAGAAGAGAAATTAAAAGATTCACGCCTTTAAATGCTCCTAGGTCAGAAATCCTCATGTGGATCAGACAACAAGGGGTAGGTATAAGCCCAACCAGAAAATTCTATTATCAGTAGCATGAAGACTATGGACATGAAACAAATGTATGCCGAGACCTCATATGGGTAATTAAATAGTTAGTCAAAAATGAAAAGTTGGAAAGATTCACAAGAGATCGGGATTAAGTTGATCAAACTGGAGATTGGCCTGAATTAAAGAAAGATAGTAATAAGGTAGTAGAAGTCATTAAAATGATCGTCAAAGGAGAGACACCAGTTATGAAGAAGCTGAAAAGGCCTTAAAAGGAAGAAGGTTGGGCACCTAAGCAAAAGTAGACCATCACTTTCGGACCTAATGACGAAAACCATACTAGGCATCCCCATAATGATGTTCTAGTCGTAAGTGCATATATCCAAAATTATCTGATGAAAAGGCTTCTGATTGATGATAGGAGCGCTGTCAATGCACTTTATTAGAATGCCTACAAGGCAATGAGAGGCTTAGTCACTGACCTTAAGTTAATTAAAAATCCCATCACAAGATTCTGTGGAGGAACAACCCAGCCAATGGGAGTGGTATAAAAGGCTATAGATTGGAGATCGAGAAACTAGAGATATAAAGGCAGTTAGATCTTTGTTCAATATAGTAAATCTTTCGCTTACTTATAACGGTATCATCGGAAGACCCATTTTATATAAGATTGACGTAGCCACGAGCATTAAGTGGTCATTTATGAAAATTCCTCTGGCAGACCGAGTATTGACAATACTCGGAGATCAGTGTATGATATAGCAGTGTTATCAATTGGTCGTTAAACCTCGAATGGAAGCATTCCCTTTAGAATCTTTGGAGATAAAAAATAGGGAGCTAATCCAGAGCCGGTTGACTAAGTCCAAACCTTATAAATAGGCTATTACTGAAGGCAAGATAGTCAGGATTGGTGGTGAACTTGATGAGGACAACAAGAACGAAATAAGCGAAGTTCTTAGTAACCTCTCATGCAGCTTTGCTTTGAAAGCATTTGAGATTGTGGGTGTGGATCCTTGAATTGTATCACACAGTCTGGACATTAACCTAGGAATGAAGCCCATAATCTAGAGAAGATGAAGTTCGTTTATGAGAGATAGAAAGTGATTGCTGAGAAAACTAAAAAGTTGTTAGATGTTGGGTTCATCAAAGAATTTACACACCTGGAATGGGTAGCTAATGTAGTATTGGTCAAGAAAACTAGTGGGAAGTAAAGGATGTGTGTTGACTACACGGACCTTAATAAGGCATGCCCTAAGGATGACTATCCATTACCAATGATTGATCGGTTGGTAGATTCAACTACCTGCCACAGCCTATACAGTTTCATTGATACTGCTCAGAGGTATCACCAAATTCTAATAAAGAAAAAAGATTAAGAGAAAACATCATTCATCAGCCACGGAAGCTTTTACTGCTACAAAGTTATACCTTTTGGGTTAAAGAATGCTGAAGCAACCTATCAAAGGTTGATGAACCTTGTCTTCCAAAATCACATTGGGAAGAATGTGAAAGTATATATAGATGATATCATCATTAAAAGCCAACGAGTAGAGAAACACATTAAGGATCTTGAGCAAATCCTCTATATTCTTGATCAATACCGAATCAAATTGAACCCGAACAAATGTGTCTTTAGAGTGAAAGCAGGGAAGTTTTTGGGTTTCATGATTTCACATAGGAGAATAGAAGTAAACCTAAAAAAGATGGAAGAAATTCTGAACATGAAAGCTCTAAAGTCACTGAATGAGCTTCAGAAACTCAATGGCAGAATCACGACTCTCGAAAGGTTCGTCTCATGTTCAGCTAATAAATGCTTACCCCTATTCCGAGCTTTGAAGAATACTAAAAAATTTGAATAGAAGGAAGATTGTTAGACAATGTTTGAAAATATCAAGAAGTTCATGTCCTCACCTTCATTACTCAGCAGACTAATCCCAAAAGAGACTTTATACTTCTATCTCTCTATTGGTCATGAGTCAATTGCTTTAGTATTAGTTCGAGAAGAAGGAAATCAATAGAGCTTGATTTACTATATCAGTAAGATCCTTAGAGGTTTCAAAAATCTGGTATCCCAAATTATATAAACTCACCATGATGGTCATCCACACATCCAAAAAACTCAGGTAGTACTTTCAGGCTCACTCAATCGTTGTCAAAACTAACTTTCCTTTGCAAAAAATTCTCCAGAGGCCTGAAACTTCAGGATGACTTGTCCAATGGTCAATATAACTAGGCGAGTTTGACATTAGCTACAAGCTACGCCAATAAATAAAAGTTCAAGCATTAGTAGACTTCATCCAAGAGATGACGGTAGAGGAAGCAGTCTCTTTATTATATTCAAAGTGAAAAATGTACATAGATAGGGCATCTGAAGCACAAGGATTTGGAGCTGGAATTGTTCTAATTGGACCCTATAACGTCAGAAGCAAATATACAGTCCATATCAAGTACAATGCCACTAATAATCTAGCCAAGTATCAAGCACTGCTTACGGGACTTAAGTTAGTCATAGAAGTCAGAGCTGAACATCTCAAAGTTTACTCTGATTCTCAGCTAGTGGTTAATTAAGTCAAAGGAATGAACTAAGTCAAAGAGCCAAGCATGATCAAGTATGCAGAAAAAGCTAGATAGCTCTTAAAGAAGCTTGAACATGTAGAAGGACTATAGGAAATGCCATAAATTCCCAGGAATGAAAATACATAAGTAGATCTGTTAACCAAATCAATATCAGAAGATAACCAAGTATTCAAAGAACTGGAACTAATCGAGAAGCTAACTAAACTGAGTATTGAAGACATGGAATTGATGAACACTCAGGATGTCACATAATGGATGAAGCCAATAATTTAGTATCTGGAGAAGGGCATCTTGCCACAAAACAAACTTAAGGTTTGGAAACTGAAACTCAGAGCTCCACATTACTCCATGTATAATGGTGAATTTTACAGGAGGTCTTTATCTCACCCATGGTCCAAATGTGTATCACTAGAGGAAGGCAATTACATGGTCAGAGAGATCCATGAAGGGATATATGGAGCTCATGAAGCCCAAAGCTCATTAGTCTAAAAGGCATTATTGTAAGGATATTACTGGCCAACCAAATCCAAAGATGCATTAGAACTTGTTCAAAAATGCGCCAAGTGTCAGCAGTTTGCTCGTTTAACTTATAAGCCATCCAACACTCAACATCCAACTAAAAGTCCATGGCCCTTTGCTGTGTGGGGAATGGATATTCTAGGACCCTTCTCAGTCTCGATATCTCAGAAGAATTTCTTGATCATTTCACCAAATGGGTAGAGGTCGAAGCTGTTCCAATCATTACAGAGGCTCAGATCCAACACTTCTTCTGGAATGAGGTTATCTATAGATTTTCCATACCTAATACTCTGATCACAAACATTGGAAAATAGTTTGACAATGAAAAGTTTAAGATGTTCTATTCAGATCTGGGCATCAAACTCAGATTCACCTCACTAGCATATCCTCAGACGAATGGACAAATAGAAGTCACTAACAGGATCATAATGCAAGGGTTGAAGAAGAGATTAGATGAAAAAAAGGAAAACTGGGTTAAAGAACTCAACAATGCCATATGAGCATATAAAACAACACCCATAAGTTCAATAGAGGAAACACCCTTTAAGCTGACATACGGAATGGATGCAGTGATACCCATGGAAATCAGATCATTAAGCTACCAAGTGACATAGGAATTGGATCTAGACATCAAAAATCTCAACACTCAAATATGCCTGGACTTGCTTGAAGAAAGAAGAGAACAAGTGTCCATTGTCTCAAAAGCTTGGAAACAGAGAGTTGCCAAGTATCATAATAGGCACGTCTGATCAAGAAAATTTAAGGTCAGAGACCTTGTGCTAAAAAGAGTATATATTGGCAAAGGAAGCTCCAGAACAGGCAAGCTCGAACCAAATTAGGAAGGCCCTTATCAAGTAATAGAGAAAACTACGAAGGTGCATATAAGATAAGAGATGCACAAGGGAAAGAGTTGCCCCGTTATTGGAATTCAGATAGTCTGTGAAAATACTATCAATAGAAAAAATGTACTCAAGAAAGCTAAAGTTATGATGGAATAAAAAATTTTCTTTCATTTCATTTTCAACTGTCCTTACACCAAATAAAAAAATAAAAAATACACTTAAGTATTTACATTTGACTCAAAACTGGGAGGCACTGAGCTTTTATATAGGAGGAGATTTACATTCTCCAAAGATGAACTCTAAGAAATCTCAGCAGCAGGGTTATTAGCTTCAGCTACCGTTTGATTAATAGGTTATTTGAAAATGGGTTCTTTAGAGATAATAACCTTCTTTCCAGCAACCTTGAGATTGGGATCCCTTTGTTGCTTGGAAGCTGACTTCCTTGCTGCATCTCCCTCAGTAACCAGTCTTGCCAGATCATTGGATGTCAGCTTATCCAGCTCAGAGAAATCCAAATCACCATGATGATCAAGCAATACCCTTTGAGACTCAGACTTGTAAGCCTTGAGGAAATCTTTCACCATCTTTTGATAAGTTTTCACATCATCGCTTTGAGATTTCTTCTCTTCAGCAAGCTCTTTCTTTAGACGGGCAAACTCAGAATCTTGTTCCTCTATTCTTTCAATGAGCTGAGCTTGTGAATGCTCGAGCTCTCAGAATTTTTTCTGGCATGCCTCAACCTCGGATCTCCCTTTGGCCTGCTCGATCTCAGCAATCTCTAGAGCATGCTTGGCCATACTGAGCTTTCCCTCATAATTTATCTCAATAAAACTCAACTTTTATTCCTTCAAGCTGTCCTCACTCTTCAAAAAGTATTGGTTGTCCTTCCACAACAACAACCCTTATACAAGTTGAAACGAAAAAATGTTAAAAATCAAAATATTCTACACAAAAATGATAGCAGTAACATCAGAGGTAACACCTTCAAAGTGTGTGAAATCAGAGCGTTGGGCAGTTCATCCTTATCGAGGTCCATCCATCTAAGAATGTCTGTCAGAAGGCGCAGTGACTCAGTATACTGATCCCGGACTTGGCTATTGTGAATGCTTAGAGGATTCATTTTTTAAAGAATGAACTTTCTCATGTTCGGGCAACCAGAAATCCAGAGATGCTTGACATATAGCCCGCTCCCTTCTATCAGCTCTTCTTAAACTAGCGCCTCGTCACAGGTGCATTTTTTAGGAACCTCAGTAGCTTGCACCTAAGCTGGATTTATTGCCAAATCTTTCACATCACTGGATGGTGGATTAAATTGAATTTTGAGAAACTCTTACTCTCGAGTTAGATCTGTAACCTATAGTTCTTGCTCTTGTGCCTCTATTTGCTCATCTTCTGAAAGTTCTAATCCATCTGCAAAAGCAAAATAATCAACCATCTACAAAATAAAATAAAAAGATAAAGTCATAAGATGCCTTCATATGCTTAGAATTTACCAGCTACAGTCCTATCTCTAAGATAGACTCTTCGAATGTATCACCAAGAGCAATTTTTGGTAGTGTACCCTTGGTTACACTCTCTTCATACAAGTGGCGCACTAATTATTTGTCCTCTTCAGGTAAATTAAGAAAATGCCTTACTTTGTGGCATTCATCAACCCACATGCGTCAGATATCGATAAAGTCAGAAGGATGTTCAGTTATAAGAAATTTGTGCCTCCAGGACTTCTATAAGTTCGAAAGCTTGACAAAAATACTATTATTTGAAATAGCCGACAGCAAGAAGGTTAGTTCTCCCTTTTCTTATTTAAACTATACATGAATCAAAATAATTCTAAGTCTGGTTCCCTATTTTCTTTGTGTACAAGTTCTATGTACCCTGTTAGAATCCTATAACTATTGGGATAAAGTTGCCCAGGAGCAATGTTAAAACTGTTAAAAAAAGCCTCCACAAATGGGTCCATAGAAAATCATAAACCACCTTCTAACTAGTTCGCATAAACCACCATTTTCACCATATCTGTAAAAGGCTCATGAGCTTTAAAACCTTTTTTAATAGTTTGTAACAAAAAATCCCTAGGAATGCTATATCTTTGCCTATACCACTTCAGCACACCCTTATCCACCCGAGACTCAAACAAATCAAATTTTAGTTATTTCGATGACAATTATAAAAAGAAAATGGAAAGAAAATCTTTCACCTAGGTTGGTAAGGCGAATAGAGAGAATGTTGGCGTAGAAAGCATTGAAGACAAAAGAGTAAAAAGCATAATGGCAAGCAGCAGAAACCTAATGCAACATTTATAGTCAGAAGCAAAAATGCAAATGATAAAGAAAGTGTGGGTTTTTAAAGCAAACGGAAGGTTCTGAAATACCTTCCAATGCCCTTGTAAATGACTAGTAACTTTCCACCTCCTTAAGGGCATTTTCGGAATAATGACAGCTGACTATTCAAGCGGTTATGATGGTAGCAATCCAAACATTACATCTTTTGACATATGCACAAACGTGAATATTTAAAATTTAAAATGAGACACATAAAAAAACGTGAAGCTTAAGAGTCACACACATCTCGCTGCCAACTGTCCCAATTTCTTCAGATCTCAGGTTGCTTCTAAGGTACCGAGCTTCAAAGTCCAATGACTGAAATTGGCATCCTCAGGTCGCTTTCAAGGTACTAAGGTTAAGTCTCAGGCTGCTTTTAAGGTACCGAGCATCAAAGTCCAGTGACTGAAGCTAGCACCCTCAGGTCGCTTCTAAGGTACTGAGGTTAAGTCTCGGGTTGCTTTTAAAGTACTGAGCATCAAAGTTCAGTGACTGAAGCTGGCACCTTTAGGTTGCTTCTAAGGTACTGAGGTTAAGTCTCGGATCGCTTCTAAGGTACCGAGTATCAAAGTCCAGTGACTGATGCTGGCACCCTTAGGTCGCTTCCAAGATACTGAGGCTAAGTCTCGTGTCGCTTCTAAGGCACCGAGCATTAAAGTCCAGTGACTGAAGCTAGCACCCTCAGATCGCTTCTAAGGTACTGAGGTTAAGTCTCGGGTTGCTTCTAAGGTACCGAGCATTAAAGTCCAGTGACTGAAGCTGGCACCCTCAAGTCGCTTCTAAGGTACTGAGATTAACACTCGGGTCGCTTTTAAGGTATCGAGCATCTAAACTCCATTAGGTCATCTCACAACACTGGTGGGTTAATCCCTTGGGGCGTTTCACAAACATCGATCATCTGTCAGTCCAGCTGGTATCTTCATATTACTCTGCTCTGACATCAGGAACCTTAAGACTTGGTATCGAGCATCCTTACCTTCAGTAATTGAGGCAGGCCACCTCAGCTTACCCTTCAACACCGACCACAACAATCATCGTCTCTCTTTTTGAAAAAGGATTCACTACTCTAAGTTATCATCTCCAAACTCCAAGAATCTTGGACATAAATATCCAAATAGACTTTCAGGGGGGAATCTTGATACTCTATAGGTATACTCCTATTCAATCAAGCGTTTATTTTCCTAAATAAAGGTTACTTGCAAGGAAAGGAAGATCAATCCAAACAATAAGAGGGATCCCTCATTAAGAAGACTCCCGGATCAGGAAGAAAACTTTTCCAATAGGTATAAGTCCTACATGACAAAAGAATCATATTTCTCTCAAGTTTGAGCATTACACTCTCTATAAATACTCCTTACTTCTCCCTTTATTATTCATTCTATTCTTTTAGCTGATTACTTTCTCTTTATCTCTCTAAATTCTCTCTCTATTCTCGCTAACTTAAGCATCGGAGGGTGTGTGGGAGAAATCCTATGTCTCAACTTATTTCTTTGTTAATTACTTGATTGCAAGACTCGGAAGTTTTAAAAATCAAGTTATCGAGAATCATTTTAACTCCTAAATTTCTCTCTCTCTCTGTATATATATATTAATCATGAGTTGCACCAACTGCTGCATTAACCCTACAATTAATCATTATTTTTTAGAACACAAATCTCCATTAGTTCACACTCCACACCAGCTTTAGTATATTTTATACAGAATTCTGATTTTCTAGAGATTTTGATTCCTTACTATGTTCATAAGCCTAACTAAAAACAAAGCTAAGCATAAAATATAGTATCAAAATAAACACATGTTTAACGCTTCTAACTAAAACGCAATAAAAAACGAAACAAAAAATCAAAAAGAAAAATATTTAAATAACACTACCAATAGCACTTTACAAGGGCCACTCATGGGTCTTATTAAACAAAAATTTAAGGCATGTATTTATCTATTTATTATTATTTTTATTGCAGGATAATGGGCCACAAGAATAGCAAGCATAAGATTAGACTAAATAATTGTTATATGCACAATGATGGAGCTCTTAGATTTTTTAGCTTTTGCTTATATATATATATATATCTTAATAGTAACATTAACAATCAAGCAATGTAAAATTTGAATTCATAACAGTTTTAACTAGTTAACATCACTTGTTGTTACTTAAGTAATATATCGAATTTTAATGTAATAAAATTAGTGGTTAAAATTTTTTTCATCATTTTTATAATTTTGTGAAATCAAATTGGACTAATTTAAAAAATTTAATGGGATAATTAGTATCCGAAAGTATTGGAAGCTTGTCCTTGCTAGTTTTCTTAACATTTGTAAATATCCATTTATTTATTTGTAAGTGAGGAAGTAGTTAAAGACATCATAAGGTGTAAAATTTAATTTTTATTGTAATTAATTTAAAAAAGTAGAATTATCTTCTATTATACATCAAAATTTAAATAATATAATATTTCTATTAAAAAAAGGCTAAGTAAAAAAATTTCTATGAAATTTAAGACTTTTTAATTTTAATTTTTTTATTAATACTTTAATACTTTCGTATATCTTTCATTAGCAAATTTAAGTTAAATTTACTATCAGTATTTAATTATGTTGATATAGATACCCATGATGCTGACATATTGATGAGATCCCGATACACATTTATATCATCACAATTTATAATATTAGTGAATTTAATTTAAATTTATTAATTATAAATATTATAAAATATTAAAATATTATTAAAATATCAAAAATAAAAAAGTGCTAAAAGCACATAAAGTTTTTTTTTTTACCAAAAGTTTTTTTTTTTGAAAAGGCTAAAGCGCATGATATTTGTTATACTTATCCTTAAAAAAATATCCATTTATTTCATGATGACCCACAAGAGACGGTTCACTGTGTATGTTATATAGTGCAATGATAAATGAACACATTGTTGTTATTTTTTTTCTGTCTTTTTATCCAACTTTTTTGATGGTCTGCGATAAAAATAAAAGCAAACCATGTAGAACCGTGCGGCCTCAATGGAAGTGTTGAATTAATGATGGTGGCCTGGAAAACGACATACAGCATGCATGCCCGTAGCTTTCTTGGCAGCCACTGCTACGAATGTTTGACAGATAGCTCAGGTGAGTGAAGATTAGACGCATGTCGATTCTTAATTTCTTATAAACAGTGATAACTTTCCATGAGTCATTATTGGATTTCGATGTCTTGCTACAAGATAAAAAGCATTGCTTAGTGCCAAAGTTACTGAATTTTTTTTTTAACAACAACAATCAAATTTTCACTTCAATATAGAGAAACCAATTACTTGGGGATACAAAAATATATTGTTGAACTCAAATTTAAATTTATCAAAAATAAATAATAAAAATTATAATTGTAGTTTTATCAGTCTTTAAATTGAATATACACCATGAATTATACATATAAAATATATTTATTTGACTCTAATTTTTTTAGAGTAGATATTATCAGAGGTAGCAGCAACTCTTTACTGCTAAAGATTATAGAAGTTGAGATTTGGAGGAGAATCATATATTTTACCTAATTTAAAAGTTTTTTTTTTTTGTCCTCTACCTAATTTAAAAATTGGTTTTCATAATTTTAAGCATTAGATATTTATTGATATCAAATAAAAAATTTGATAACCATGATATAATATTAAATAAAAAATTAGCAACTGTGATGTTTATTATCTTTAATATAAAAATTATTAACTTTAACAAATCAATGTTGATCACTACAATTCTTTTAATATATAAACATTTTGTGGGTTCTACATTTAATGAAAAAAAATAAAAGTGGGTTCTACATTCATTAATAATAACATAAATACTTTATGATTTTACTTTTGAACAACTCAATATCTTAATATCTGTACTTAGCATAAAATAATTTGTCACGCCAACTCCAAATGACATAATAAAATTAAATAATAATAGAGTTAAATTATAGAATAATAAAATAAACTATGAATTCCTTTCTAAAAATAAAATTAATCTGAAATTACTTTGTAATGAAAATTGTCTTCATCTTTATAGTTTGAAAACTTAAAAAATATTTCTATAATTGTAAGTTTTGACAATTTTTACATACATCACAAATTAAAATACATAATTTTATGTTAAAAAATTTAAATATATTATTATCAGTATTGTCAAAAAATATGCTAGCGCGACAATAATGTGATGCTAATATAATATTACTATATGTAATGATGCTAAAGTGACATTTTCTCACATAATATAAAATTTATGTGATGATAATATCACTTTAATATAATATTTTTGTTCTTTACTAAATAACATAAAATTATAATAACAGAAAACAAGTATTTTAATTTGTTACAAGATAGTGAAACATAAATAAAAATTTGTTAAAATGCAAAATTACATAATATTTTTTTCAAAATTTAATAATTAATTATGCTTATCAAATTGCTAGCCATTAAACTGTTAATCACTACTTAACTTTTAAACAGACGTTATAAGTTACATTATTTTTGAGATTTCAGCCCAATAAGCAATTAATTTTTGCACACTTTTATCTTTAATTCTCAATCCAAAACTATTGGACAAAAATTCATTTTCATTGCCCATAGAATTATCTTCTGATAAGATATTAAAGAAAATTAAATATTAATTTTTATAAGCGGATAAGATAAGAAAAAAAATGCAATTTGTAAGTGATAGCGACAATCAAATATTATTTTATTGGATATGGAAGATAGTAGAAATAAAAATTCTCCAATGTTTTTTATCTATTTATTCAGAGAGAGATTGTAGAAGACCGCAATTGGCATTTGAAAATGCTTAAATTTGAATTGTTATGTAAAAATTATTATTGTTTTTAAGATATTATTATTAATTAGAGGATTTTGAAATTTACTTTCAGTAATAAATTTTTGAAAAATGTAATCAATTTATATTACATTTGACTAATCAATCGCTGAAAAATGTTAAAAAAAATTCACATTAGTTGAACAAAAAACATATTTTCATATAAATACATTAAAAACTATAGAGTGTTTTAATAGTTTTTTCACATGGCAATACCAACAGCAGCAATAATAGTAAAAACATCAGCAGCAAAAATAATAATAAATTGAAATATAAATTTATTTATTATTTCAAAACTCTCTTGTTTTTTCCCTTCCGGATAACACTGAAACATATGTCACAAGTGAAAAAAAAAATACTATATGTTGATTATCCAAAAAAAAAAGATCAAGTGCAAATGTTAGTAAAATCAGCTAATTATTCAACAAATACATAGGAGTTGGGTTTTGACCTGTCACACTAACTTACTAATCAGCCACTTGTTGCAACTCTCATTGTTTTTGGTGAAACAAACATTTTTGAAATACACTCCAACACTAATCTAGTAATATGCAGTAGATTACTTGCTCACATTAATCACCGACATTGCATGGTGTCAATATTATAAAAAAAGTAGGTTAGTAATAAGATGAGGTGAGATAAGATAATTTTTAATGATTTATTTTGAAAATATTTGGATTAGAATTATACCAACTCATTTAAGTTAAAGATTAGTATATAAAAAAGGATTTTTCAGGAAATAATCAAAAAACAAAAAAACCTTTTTAAAAAAATTTGATTTTTTTTAAATACGATATTTATTTTAAAAATACGGTTGTTGCTTTTATATACATAAAAATAACCAAAACAATCACGAAAGCAACTGAAATAACTAAATAAAATAATAAAGAATGTTTTAAATTTTTTTCAATCCAATCTAATGGAAAAATAACCAAAACAATGGCCGAAACAAACAAATAAAATAACAAATAAAACTTTAAATTTTTTTAAGCCAACTCAATGAAAACATAATTAGAATAAAAATTCAATCGAAATAGAATTAGATTAAGAAGAATAAAAGAATTCAAAAATAATTCAAGTACTAACAATAAAAATTAATACATATCTATTACGATTCAATTGTAAGATGATGGTTTTCAATAAAAAATAAGATTGAAAAATGGAAATTTGTAAGAAGATAGAAAAATATATGCAAAAATTCTTGATTATCTATCATTACTAAGGCTAGTTTTAGATTTGAGAAAAGAGAGAAAATAAAAATGAAAAGATGTGAAAAAGATGAAGAAAATATAGAAAAAAAAAAGTAAAAAAGAGAAAAACAAAGAAAAAAATTGTAGAAATGAAAAACTAAAAATACGGAAAAAAAAAACAACTATATATTTGAGAATATTTAAGTCAATATTAATATACAGTGTAATTTTACCTAAACAATTTTTTTTTAAAAAGAAAAACCATGTGATGTGTGGCAGTTTGTATCAAAGCCCAACCTTTTGTGAGCTGTGGTACAACAATAGGACTAGCTATCTTATTGAATGCAAAAATGTCTCCTCCATAATTTAGATTTGGGCTGTAGCTCAGATCTGAAGCATTTGAGAGCTCATATTCCACTAAGCCCAAATACTATGCAAAAATATTGAATCTATACTTAAGTAGATTAATATATATAGTATTTGGATGAGATCTCAACATAAATATATAAAAAATCAAAAAAAATTTAAAAATATTGTTGATTTAAAAAAATTTTAAAATTATTTTTTTAATATTTTTCTTTTAAATATAATTTATTTTCCTTACCATTCTTATTTTTAAGGTTATTTTTTTAACATTTTTTTTCTTTTTACTGTTTTTTCAACTTTTTTTTACTTTATACTTTTTTTAACATTTTATTTATTTTCTTTTTTTTCAACAATTTTTTTATTTATACTGTTTTCATTTATTTTTTTCAATATT
>CATIWM010276359.1:0-10434 GCA_949671775.1 Mallotus repandus
TTTTAAAGTACTCTTAACATTTTATTTTTTTATTTAACATTTTTTTTATTTTTAAGATACTATCGTCACCTTTTTTTTTCCTCAACTTTTTTTTCAACATTTTTTTTTATTTTTAAAGCACTGTCTTCATTTTATTTTCAACATTTTCTTTTTTTTTCTCAATATTTTTTTCTCTTAAGACATTTTTTTTTTCAAATGAATAATTATGAACTAAATATCTTCAATTGTTGTTAAACCAAACAATAAATATCTTCAATTGTTGTTAAACCAAACAATAAATATCTTCAATTGTTGTAACAACAATAAATAAAAAAAATTCCTTTTATATTCTTAAAGAATAAGGATTTTATTTTTCTACTTTATTTTGTTTATTAAAATGTTTTAAACTTCTATTTTTTTAAAAATTATTTCATACTTATTGATCATCAATATGTAATAAGTTTACAATTCTTATAATGTATTTGTAACATCAACAAAAAAAAAAAGCTGAAAAAATAAAAATAAAAATAAACAAAAATCAATGAACCAAAACAACAACTGAATCAACAAAAATCAACAAAATTTTATGCAGCTGATTTTTGTTGATTGTTGTTTATTTTTTTTATTGTTGTTTATTTTTGTTATTGTTTAAATTATTTTTTCATTATTAATGACAAAATTAAGATTATAAATAAAATTTTTACTTTTATTAGTATTAATGATAAAAATAATGATTTTTTTATATATCTCATAATTTTTATTTTTATTTTTATTTTTTTATTTTTAACAAAAATGAACAAATATAAACAAAGAGAAACAACAAAAACAATTGAAAACTACAACTGAAATAACAAAATTAACAAAAGTAATAAAAAATTGGAGTTGTTAATTTTTGTTGATTTTTATTATTGTTTAAATTATTTTTTTATTATTAATGACAAAATTAAGGTTATAAATAAATTTTTTACTTTTATTAGTATTAATGATAAAAATAATAATTTTTTTATATATCTCATAATTTTTTTTATTGTTATTTTTTTTATTTTTAACAAAAATGAACAAATATAAACAAAGAGAAACAACAAAAACAATTGAAAACTACAACTGAAATAACAAAATCAACAAAAGCAATAAAAAATTACAGTTGTTTATTTTTGTTGATGTTTGTGTTTTTTCAATTTTTTCATCATTAATAATAAAATTAAGATTGTAAATATAATTTTTATTTTTATTAGTATCAATAATAAAAATAATAATTTTTTTATATATTTCATAATTTTTTTGTTATTTTTATTGAAAAATAATTATTAAATACCATGGATAATTTTTAGTTTAATTAGTTTAATTTTTAAATTTTAAATAATTATAAAAAAAATAATTATTAAAAGTTATGGATAATTTTTAGTTTAATTAGTTTATTTTTTATATTCTAATTAACAGTAAATTTAAAAAAATTATTATTTAAAATATAAAAATTAAATAAATATATATAATAAATTTAAATTAAAAATAATTTGCTGATTTTGTGAAATATAAACATGAAGTAAAAATTAGATTAAAATAATTGAAAAGAAGAAAAATAGAACTAAAAGAAAAAAAAGAAAGAAGCGCAGCTACCAATGAAAAGATTTGCATCGATTAAGACACCGAATGAAGTTTCCTCTTAAATTAAAGACATGAAGGTAATGGATTTTTGTTGTAGACGAAGATGAGTGAAAGAGGTTATATGCATCTGGCAACAACAAAGCCGTGTAATATGGGCCGGAAAGTTGGCCAATAATTCAAGGAACAAGAGCTGATTTTCTTGTTCTATTTCTTTTTCTAACTAAAATTTTTTAGAAGGTAGAAGAAGCGAGGGGGTTTTGAATTCTTTATCTTTAAATGGAGTTGATTGCGTGACTGATATTAATCAGCCTATGTGGATTGCTGAACATTTAAATATCTAAAGATAATATTTTTAGAACTTGAACTCATAACTTTAAGAGTTATAGATATTCCTCAACCACTTGAACCAAGTGGTGAGATTTTCTTATTCTATTTCAACTAGGCAGATGGAAGCATGAGAAAATTTTATTTTCAAGTTGTTACGGTGTCCAATGAATTGAGATTTGAGAGCCATTTGATATAAAAGAAATGTTTGTTTTATATAATTTTTTAACCGTAAAAAAATAATACAACTTTATTAATATTAATTGATGGTAATAAACACATTGAACTCATAAATAAAGTTAAAAGCGTGAAAGTCTTGAGATGGGTTTGGTTGATATTTTAAAATCGAAATTAAAATAAAAATAAAATAAAAATTTTTAAAAATATTTAATTCACTAGAAAATAAATAGAATAAAAATCAACATTATTTAATAATTAACTTTTTATGAAAAATATTTTTATAACTATTTTTTATATATAAAAAGTAACATTATAATTATTTTTATACATTAAAATTTTATATTATAATTATATATTATAAAATATTCTTTAAAATATATATTTATTAAATATTATTATAATTTTTAAAAAATTATCATAAAAATTATTCATTTTAATAAATATTTTTATTCATCTATTTCATGCATATTTTTATTAATTTATATGTTTTATTTATAAATTTTTAAAAATATAATTAATATTTAAATATTTGACTAATTTATAATTTATTTGAGAATCAAAACTCATTTCTTAAAGAGAAATGGTGATTTCCATTGACGGAAAAATTATATTTCCATTCCCATACTGAATTTCAGCCAAACATTAGAAATCAAAATTATTTATTCCAATTCTGATTTTTATCTTTATTTTTAGAAAAAATTGTATAAATTGTGTGCAAACTTTTTAATTTTTGCTATTTTGGTGGTTAGACCTTTTTTTTTTTTTTTTTTGTAATTGAGTGTTTGAACTTACTAATTTAGTATCAATTAAGTAGTTCTGATCTATTTAAGTGGCCTGAAAATATAATCAGCATTAAATGGATCCCACATTGCGCCACATCATCAATAACTTCGAGAAAACAGTGCCACGTCATCACTCCAACCCTTTGCAGACTGAGGCACTTCGTCTTCTTCAGCCATCTCTAGAGCCTTCGTCTTCTTCATCCATTGTATGAGCGAGAGTCACCAGCGTTAGATGGCTATATTCGGCCAAAACCCGCATCGTGTTGTCGAAGCTTACTCCGAGGAATTCGAGAATACCTTTCTTGACCTCATGCGTCGTAGCCACAGGTTCTCGTGTGTGGCTGCTACCGTTTTTTTATAATGAGTATATCCATGATAGGCATCGTGTGCATATGAATTCTACGCGGTGGCTTACTTTGACTGACTTCGTCAAGTAGAGGAGACACCTAAAGGGTGGTTCATCACTTATATTGACAGAGATTCGGAAGCAAATTGAGAAGGCTGAGCAATTCTTGAGTAGTACAGTTAAAAATGAAGGAGGAGAAGAAACTAATGAAGTGGTTGTAAACAAGATTGCTCGGAAATGCTTCGTAAATCGCTGGTGACTCTGCTTCTTTCTTGCACCTATCAAAACTGTTTTCTTGATGCTCAATTTGTTCATCAACACCTTCTCGAAAATGGGTTTGGTCAAGATCCTTGCTTGGCTTCTAAACTCATCAATATGTATTCATCTTTTGGCTCAATTGATAATGCACACAAAGTGTTTGATAAAACGTGTAGAAGAACTCTTTATGTTTATAATGCGCTTTTTCGAGCAAAGAGATTAAATTAGCTTGTGTGCTTAAAGCTTGTGTTGCTTCGAATAGTTTGATGTCATTGCTACAGAAAGGGAAGGAGATTTATGGGCAAATTTTGCGACATGAGGCACATGTTCATATTATGACTACTTTGGTTGATATATATGCAAGGTTTGGTTGTGTATCATATGCTAGCTGTGTTTTTAATGAAATGCCAGTTAAAAATGTTGTCTCCTAGAGTGCTATGATCGCTTGTTATGCAAAGAATGGGAGGCCTTTTGAGGCTTTGGAGCTTTTTTGGGAAATGATGCTTGAGACTAAAGATATGTATCCAAATTCAGTGACAATGGTTAGTGTTCTTCAAGCCTGTGCTACTCTTACAGCTTTGGAGCAAGGGAAGTTAATACATGGGTATATTCTTAGGAGGGGGCTGGATAATATATTGCCTGTTATTAGTGCTCCTGTTACTATGTATGCAAGATGCGGAAAGCTAGAATAAGCGCAACATGTTTTTTATCAGATGGAAAGGAGAGATGTTGTTTGTTGGAATTCGTTAATTTTCTTGCAGATGTGTGTTAGAGTAACAGCGATGGATGAAGAAGACGAAGGCTCCAGAGATGGCTGAAGAAGACGAAGTACCTAGTCTGCAAAGGCTCGAAGTAATGACGTGGCACTGTTTTTCTTGAAGTGATTGATTACGTGGCGCTGTGCAGGACCCATTTAATGCTGAATGTGTTTTCATACCACTTAAATCGGCCAGAACCACTTAATTGATACTAAATCAATAAGTTCAAATACTCAATTGCAAAAAAAAGAAAAAAAATTTAACCACCAAAATAGCAAAAACTGAAAAGTTTACACACTATTTATGCAATTTTTTTTATTTTTTTCACGAAAGAAACGACCCTAAATTAGAACATTTTGAAAGTCATAATTAAAAAACCTCACTGAAGTTAAAATCATTAATTATTTCGAACACTCTTTAACATAAAATGCAAATTTTATTAGGTTGTTTTTCTTAAAAGAGTTTTTTTTAAACCATTTGTATTCAAAATTTATTAATTTTGACTAATTTAATTTGACTGAAATAAAATCATAAAGATATCAAAAGTTTCTTTAATTAATTTAGTTTGGTCTAAATAGGACTATAGTGATTATAAAAGTCTCTTAACAATTAATTTAACGTGACTATATATACTATGGTTTGAACCTGAAATGTCGTTTAAGTAAAAACAACTCTTACCAATTGATTCCAATAATTGTTGATCATTTTTTTAAAATTTTTTTTACATATGGTATTTTTACTATTTGATACTCATATAAACTCTAACTATTCAAAAGTATGTATGAATTTGAAATTTGTGGTATATCTTGATGCAAAGAATTTGATGATAATTTAGGTTGTATAAAGTCTCTTATTTGGCAGCTATATGAATTTGTGTCAATAAAAATTCCAAATAAATTCATAATAAATTTAAAAGCTCATTTAATGAAAATTTAAAATAACATTTAATTATATACTATTTAAAATTTTTATATTTAAAATTTAATATTTGAAATTTAAAATTTAAAATTAAATGTTTACATCCAAAGTAACTTTAATAAATTTAATATTTCTATATTTGGTATATGATATTTAGCAATATGAGCCTATAGCCTAAACAAAAGAAAAAGACTTACCTAGTTAATGTGTTTAGCCTCTTATTAGGTTTTTCTTTTTTAATTTTTTTCAAATTGAATTAGAATTAATGAAGTCGAACGAAGAAAAGAAAAAGACTCATGTAATATTTTGCATTGATTTCCTAAATCATTTTCGATATTAACGGTTAAAATACATAAGTATGCATGGAACATTAAGTTGAAATGCAATATGAATGGCGAGGAAGAAATCCAGGGATCTTAGATTTAAGATTGGATTCCCTTTTTCATGCGTAGGGTCGTCTAATGGTACAATAAATAAATAATGCTACTGTAGTGTATGTGTTAAAATTTCGAAAAAGGCTTCATTGTGGTGGGTCTTCTATAGCCCATAATGGGGAACGATTACTTTTTTTTTTTTTTTTATAAATAACTAAACAAACCTTGTACATCAACATACAAAAAAATCTGCGTAATTTGAGGAGAAACGACCCAAAAGAAAGGAAGGGCAGAAGTCAACCTAGCCACCTAAGATGTAAAATATTACAGGTACGGAAAAATTAAAATCATCAATGTTACGTAGTTTAAACAATAAAAAATTTGTTCTTCACTTTCCACATCGCTTAATGGTAGTTATATTTGTTCAAAAATAGGTACATTATATCTTTCCAGTTAGCAATTATCTGAATGAATATATTCATACGGTAAATCTTATGTTCCAAAAAAAATCAAATGATTGCAATCTTGGTGGTGAGGTATTATTTGGTTCATTGTGTATCGGGCTAGTTTTCTTGTTCAATTATGATTTTGTATGTGTATTCAAAAGCATTTGCATTGTGCTTCTTCAATCAATAATCATCTACTTGTACAATAAATCTTATGTTCCAAAAAAATAATAAAAAAAATAATTTTTATAAATAAAATTTTAAATTTGAGTTTTGTTTATATAAAAAAATGGACTCTAAAAAAATTTTATCCGTTTTACAAAGTTTGTTCAATACAATTTTATATTGAAGTCTTATATATAAAAAAATAAAATGCTAGAAGAGTTTTATCTATTTTACGAAATTTACTCAATTAAATTTTAAATTTAAGTTTTATACATGAAAAAATGAGATGTTAGAAGAATTTTATCCATTTTGCGGAGTTTACTGAATTTGATTTAAATTAATTGGGTTCTTATAATTACGAGGATATCAAACATAATTATACAAAAAAATTAGAATTACATAATTTTTTAATAGAGGCTGGTTGAAGAAAAAGATTTTGACATCAATTCGCATTCCACTTCAAATATGATCTTTCTAGATACCTACAGAGCATGTAAAGTCCATAGCTAGATCAAGTGCAAGAGTTTCACTGGAATAAAGAAGAACTGTTCTTGAAAATTACAATACCATCTACCAAAACACCAGTTGAGTAAAGCTACTACAAATCACAGTCAGTCTAATTTTACTTAGTATCAATATTAAAAAAGCCATTAGAATTAAATTTAAGGGTAAATTACAATTTTCTCCTCTATTTTGGCCTATTTTACTACTTCGTCTATAATATTATGAAAATATATTTATTCATCTTTGTATTTTGGTCAATTAAATTAAAAAGTCCTTCTATTAGTTTTTCTGTTAATTAAACGTTAAATGACTATAAAAAGACTAAAATTATCCTTTTTTTTTTTTTATCAATTTTCCCTATATCCAAAACAACCTCCTGCTTAATTTTTGTCTCCTCCACCCACCATCTCCCACCAATACTGCCTTAGCTTACCATCATCGCCGTTACCATCGATTTTGCTACTTTCTTCTTCATCTTCTTTTTCTCCTCAACCACTTGATGCCACTACCGTTGCTAAATCCATCTCTGTAATTTCAAAGCAAACCATTCAATTTCAAAGTACTCATTGCAGTCCTTACAAACAAAGAATTACTCCCAAATGAATCAATATCAATCAAGTCAAAAAAATATCTTTGCAAGTAACACTCAATCAATACTCTATTTGCATAAAAATGTGTAACAACTCATCTTCTCTCATCAATAAAACCCCTTTCCACTTGCTTCAAATTCCCAACAATAATCCTTATGTACTCATCATTTGCAATACAAAATCAGCTTTCGCTTCAATTAGGTACCTGCAAGATCGAATTCCACACCCATACATCAACAACCCTTATTGTCCCTTTTGATTGCTTGTACAAAGCTCCAACCAATACACCCAAGTCTCTACCTTTAGCACTTTCACGGTGAAAAAATGACTCCCCGAACTCCAATTCAATACCCTTTTCCTCCTGAAGCTCAAAACTACAATGAAATCTATTAAATTGACATTTAAATATTCGAGCTTTGTGGTTCTGATTAGGGTTTTGGATTAGCTTATAGACAAATAATGAAAAAGGGAACAAAGCTAACATGGCGGGAACAAAACTGTGTGTGTATGGATGGATTTATGGTTTAGTGACAGAAGATGTGGTGACGGGCTATCGTATGCACAACTGTGGATGGCACTCTATCTATTGTGTAACCAAAAGTGATGCATTCTGCGAATCAGCTCCAATTAACCTCACTGATTAACTCCACCAACTGCTCCGCTAGGCTACAAGCTCCGTGGAGATTTTCTTCTCCAGAAACAATGCTTTTCGTGATTTTACATATTATTGTTTTCTATTTTGTTGGAGGTGTTGATTTTAATTTTATTGATGTTGATGGCGGTATTGGGTAGTAGTGTTTGGAGGTGTTGTGGATGATAATGGTCTATGTTAATTGGAGCTTCCAGTGGTAATAGTGGGTTGATGATAATGGTGCAAGCATCGATGGCGTGTGGTGTTAACATGAAGGTGTTGAGTGGTGATGGTGGCGATGTTAGATGGTGAGTTGGTGGTGGTGATTAAGTGTAGATTTTATTGCACCTAATTTCTTCTCTCTTGATGTTGCCATCGGTGAAGAAGAAGCCGGAGGAGGTGATGGTGTTTGTTGGTGTTGGATGGTGGAGGTAGCGGTGGTGGTATTGGGTAATATTTTTTTTATTGAAATGAAGTTTAATTTTATGATGAAAGAAAAAAATTGAAATGAAAAATATCAAAGGCACTTGTGACTTTTCCTTTTATTATTTTCAATTTGACTTGTATTTTTTGATTGATTGTCAAAAAAATTTGACAGAAGGACTAATGAGTGTAACGTCAATTAAATATAAAGATGAATAAATATGTTTTAAAATGTCAAAAATAAAATAGTACAATAGAGTAAAATATGGGAGAATTATAATTTACCCTAAATTTAATCCACCTATTAGGTGGCTTACTTCAACGGTTACTAGGATAAAAAAATTTTACACAGATAAATAAAGAGAATTTTTGTCATTTGATTATTCAACGTTAAAATAAAAATATTAAAAAATAACACAATAATTGTTTTTATATTTGTAGTTATGGTTATTAGATCATAGATCTTATCATTATTTTATTTTTGTTATTTGATTATTCAACGCTAAAATAAAAATATTTAAAAAATAACATAATAGTTATTTTTATGTTGGTAGTTATGGTTGTTAGATCATAGGATCTTATCATTATTTTGTTTCTTAAAATTTTAGAGTTTAATCAATTAAGAGATTTTTCCAACTAAGTGGACATCAACACATATATTATGAGTCAAAGTTTGAAAAATAAAATTATTTTCCAAGTTTCCATATATCCCATCATAAATAAGAAGATAATCTAGGATATTGATTGAAAATAAAAGATATCCATAACTTGATCCCACCAATCTCTAAAATTAACACAGAGGATTCCAAATTAGGGGATAGATTTCAGGCATAATGCATCTGCCATGATGAAATTAGCTTTTCAAGTATTATAATTATTAACAAATAAAAATGACATAGAATATTTTGCATTTAAGATTAGACAATTAATATATAGGTAAAATACCACGAGATACTAGTTTGATAAAAAAAAAACTTTTAATTAAATTTACTGTCACTTGTTTTTTTCAACAGAAATTTAAGCGTGCTTCATATAATATATAAATATATTTTTATTTTTATGTTATTTTTCTTTCTCTTGTTTCCTTTTGTTCCTCGCTTCTTCCAAACTTAACACTAACCATAATAAGATTTGCAAAATTAATTCCACTAGCAATAAATTGATTTGTTTGGAAAAAAAAATTACATGTCTTTCAACAATCCTAACAAGATTTGCAATATTTACATTGGCTACAATTGATTTTTGCTTGCAACTCTTATGGTTGTGTATTTCTTCTTTTTCTTTTTCTTCTTCTTCTTTATTTTGTTTTGGCTACTTGTCTCTATAAATAAGGAGTCACTATAGTTTATAGAAATGACTTAAAACTATTTTCATTTTGTCACTTTAACTTCTATAGAGACAATATTATATTTTTATTTTATATTTATTTATCTTCATATTATTTAAAAATCTTAAAGTTTAATTACTTATAATTTATGATTTTACTATAGCATTTATCTAAAGTTTTAAATCTTAATATTTTTAAAATTTTCAACTTACCTTTTTCTAATAGAACTATCAACATATTAAAAAGTAAGCGCAAATGTAAGGAAAATGCAAATTTCCATTTACTTACTAATGATGTGGAATTTAAATTTCATATCCCAATCAATTTTTTAAATTTATTTTAGAAAAAAATTATTAATTTAATTTATCTCCTTACATAATATATAGAGACATCAAATATATTTTGTCATTTTAAATATAATATATAAAGATAATAATTTATTTGTTACTATAAATATAAATAAATAACTAAAGTGACAAGAAGTTAAACTCGTCACTATAAATTAAGTTTTTTGTAGTGTTTGTTTGCTATTTAGTGGGTACTTTTTCAATTTGGATGTTCATAGAATTCTACGAAATTTGGGATAGGCATGAGAGGAGGTGAGGCGTGCAATGATGAAGATAGGGCTATGGTTATTCCCAATTGGTTGTTGTCACACTATTTTTCTGCTGTATTTACAGTTTGTAAAACAGAGCTATTAGGATTGGTTGGTGTTAGGTTATTATTGAGTTGTTGTTGTTTTTTTAAGCTTTTCTATGTTTGTTTTGTAGTTGTTATCCTTTTCTTTTACATGTTTTAAGTTGCTTTTTAAGTCTATTTTTAGT
>CATIWM010276448.1:0-12084 GCA_949671775.1 Mallotus repandus
ATGTGTCATGGGAAATAGCCATCAAGCATTTAATATCCTTGTTATCAATTTTATTTAAATCAATAACATAGACATTATCAACTATTTCACCACTAAAAATTACTTTGTCTTCATCAAGACTACTAACAAAGCAATTCTTAGGATAGAAAGTGACTTTATTTCCCATATCATATAATTGACTTATACTTAGCAAATTATGCTTAAGACCATCAACAAGCAATACATGATGTATAGACAATGATTGAGAATTACCCAACATCTCTTGTGTATATGATAATTGTTTCAATTCTATTTTCAACTCTAGCTTCAGTGCACATGGCTACCTTTGGATTATTGGACATAGAAATTATGATTTTACGAGGTTAATACTGTTGTTATATTCTCTTACCCCTGATTTTGAATAAACGTGTTTATATGTTTCTTGTTGATATGCTTTTATTATTAGTACTTTTTTTATATGGCATATGGCAGGCATTTGGAAGATAAACAGTGTCAAAGAAATGAAGAAGAGACACAAATTGGCCGTGGACTTGTTGGATGAACTGGTCTTGAAATATTTCATCTACTTACAAGTATGAAAATGCAGGAAATCTTCAAAATGCAAATAGAGAGCATGCCCAAAATGCAAACAATCCTCACAATGCAAATGGAGAGAATGCAGGCAATACACAAAATGCAAATAGAGAGAATGTAGCTAATGCCCAGAATGCAGGCAATGCGCAAAATCCAGGCAATCCTCGACAGAATATAGGCAATGCCCAAAATGGAAATGGGGAGAACGCATATGATGCACAGAATCCAAACAATCCTCGGAATGCAAATGAAGAGAATTTAGGCAATGCACATAATGCAAACGGAGAGAATGCAGCTAATGCCCAAAATGCAAATGGGGAGAATACAGAGAATGTGCAGAATCTAGGCAATCCTCAGAATGCAAATGGAGGGAATGTAGGAAATCTTGCAAATGATGATGATAAAAAGAGCAAGGAGACACCAATTTTAATCACAGCTAGGATGGGAGTGACTGAAGAGGTTAACAAAATCCTTGAAAAAATTCCTATAGCTACCTTTGACCTCGACTCAGACCACAAGAATGTTGTGCTATTAGCTGAGAACAAATGAATTGAAGTTTACAAGATTTTGATGAAGAAGGAACAACTAGAAGAAAGAATGTTCGCCCAGCTTGATTGCCAGGGAAATACTGCACTACACCTTGCTGCAACTTTCAAGGAGAACCTGCTAGGAAATTTTCCTGAGGCTGCAACACAAATGCGCTGGGAACTTGAGTAGTACCAGGTATGGACTTTGGGGAAATAAAATGAAACAAAAATATGTGTGTACAGAGCTATAACAAGCTTTACTCTCAACAAAAGTATTTGGCTCTTGATTATTATCATTAATTATATATGTAGTTTGTGAAGTAATCAATGATACCATATTTCTTCACTCTCCACAACAAGAAGGGCGAGACATCAGAGGACATCTTCATGAATGAGCACAAAGAACTTGTGAAACGAGGCAGCGAATGGCTTATGAAGACTTCTGAATCATGCTCAGTGGTGGTAGCACTCATTGCAACAGTAGCTTTTGCAGCATCAACAACTGTCCATGGGGGTAACAAGGAAAACAAAGGTGTACCAAAATTTGAGGGCTTGACCATGTTTAGAATCTTTTTTATCTCATCACTCCTTGCACTGTTTTTATTCGTAACAACTCTGGTCTATTTTCTTGCAATACAAACATCCGATTTTAAGGAGAAAGATTTTGTTGGAGACTTGCCTAAAAAGCTTTTTGTAGACTTGGGGTCACCCTCTGCATCTTTGGCTTCTATATTAGTCTCATTCTATTCAGGACACTTTTTAATAAGTGTTGACAGCTTGAAACCCATTTCCAAACCCATATATGTCTTCACAGGATTCACGGTGATCATTTTGTTTGATTTTCATCTCCCCTTTTATTATCGCCTTCTAATATTAAACTTTTAGTCAATTTCTTAATGCTATTCACTGGTCGATCATTCAAGTTTACATTTTGCTGGTTGGAACTTTTGATGAATTTCATTGCAATGTTCATGTTTTGACATTCTAATGTGGCCTTTATGCCGTTGAAGGATTGTCTAATAATAAAATTAGTTTGATGTGTGTTTAATATAAATAAATTCAGTAAAATCTTACAAATTTATTTGTAAATTCAAGTGAGATGTTGAAATGTAAGGGGCCCACAAGTATTAATAGAGCAAAAAAAATAAATAATAGGACACAATAATTTAACGTGGTTCGGCAAAGCCTACATCCACAGTCAAATATGGCACAATGATTTTCACTATAGTAACAAAAGGAGATTACAAAATATGGCTAGACAATACTCAAAGTTTGACCACACCTAAGTGTTTAAACTACCCAAGTGTTTAAACCCAAAACTCACCAAATCACTCTTACACTTCCTATACAAAATGCTAAAATAGACTATTGAACAAATGTCTATTTAGCTTCTTCTATTTCTTTTTTTGTATTGTATGATAAATAAATGGAGAGTAAGGCTATTTATAGCCAATGAGAAGTAAGAATACATGGCCACAAATTAAAGACCAAATTTATGGTCATTAGCCAAATATCCACTTATCTTAATTCATGTAGTCATTAGCCAATGATCCAATTATCCATTTATCTTCAAAGCATATCAAGTGACTAACAATCAAGACACATGTATTGCAAATCTCCACCTTAACTTGAATTGTTTGCAAGTCTTCAAAATAGTGAACCAATATGTCGCCTTCTCAAATGCCCTAGTGGTCAACTTAAATACTTCGAACACCAATTAGGTCCAGGCAATGATTGAACTTAGATACCGTAACTGACTTGGTCATCATATTCGCTGGATTATTAGCAATACCAATTTTCTTCACCCTAATAGTTCCCTGGTATCTGACACCAATATGTTTGGTCCTTTCGTGATACATTTGATATTTAGTTAAATGTATTGCACTTTAATTGTCACAATGAGGAACAGTCTCATCTTGTGTCAAAGCCAAATCACTAACCAAACCTCTAAGCCAGATGGCTTCTTTTATTGCTTCTGTAGCTGCTATATATTCCGCCTCTATAGTAGATAAAGCAATAGTCGACTGTAAAGTCGCTTTCCAACTTATGGCACAACCAGAAAGAGTAAAGACATATCCAGTCAGAGATCTCCTTTTATCCAAATCTCCAGCGTAATCAGAATCCACATAGCCAACAATATTGCTACATGTATCAGAACTTCCATCATATACCAAGCCAACATCTGAAGTACCTTTAAGATACCGCATAATCCATTTAAGAGCTTGTCAATGACCTATTCCAAGATTACCCATAAATCTACTCACCACGCTGACAGCATGTGAAATATCTGGACGCGTGCAAACCATAGCATACATTACACTCCCAACTACCCTTGCATAAGGAACATGTGACATTTGTTCCTTTTCTACATCTGTTTGTGGTGACATAGCTGCTGACAACTTGAAATGAGCTGCCAATGGAGTACTGACAGGTTTTGCATTTAGCATCCTAAAACGCTCAAGTACTTTTTCAATGTACTTCTTTTGGGGCAAGTGTAACTTTCCTGCACTTCGATCCCTATGAATTTCCATTCCTAAGATTTTCTTTGCTACTCCCAAATCCTTCATCTCAAACTCACTCTTTAACTGTTCTTTTAAAATATTAATCTCAGATATGTTCTTTGCAATAATTAATAGGCCACCAACATATAACATAATATAAATGAATGAACTATCAAAGAGCTTTCCAAAGTACACACAACTATCATAGTTACTCCTAGAATAACCATGATTTATCATTAAAGTGTCAAACTTTTTGTACCACTGTCGAGGAGATTGCTTTAAGTCATATAATGACTTTTTCAGAAGACAAACATGATCTTCTTTTCCTTGAATAATGAAACCCTCCGGTTGTTGCATATAGATTTGTTCTTCAAGATCACCATGTAAAAAAGCTATTTTAACATCAAGCTGTTCAAGCTCTAGATCAAACAGTGCAACCATGGCGAGTAACACGCGAATAAAACTTTGTTTTACAATAAGTGAGAATACTTTGTTGAAGTCTATTCCTTCTCTCTGACTAAAGCCCTTTGCAACCAGGCATGCTTTAAACCATGTTACTTCAACATCTTGGGTTCCTTCCTTTTTCTTAAAGACCGATTTGCAGCCAATAATCTTTTGTCCTTTTGGTGGTTTCACCAGCTCCATGTTTTGTTTTTGTGAAGAGACTCAATCTCCTCACTCATAGCAACTGATCACCGTGCGGAATCACTACTTATGATAGCCTCATGATAAGTAACAAGATCATGACTTTTAACATCTTCTGCCACTGATAATGCATAAGAAACTAATTCTGCATACCCGAACTTTTGAGGTGGTCTAATTATCCTCCTATCTTTATCGAGGGCAATACTATACGGTTATTATTATTGTAGAGTGACAACTTCTTCCTTGGACGCACATTCATCATCTTGAATGGACTGATCAGAGACACATTCTTGCTCTTTCTCTAATGTTTCTGCTTTAAGCTCCATCTTCTTACTGACACCAGGACTATCTTCTGTATTGACAACCTCCTTTTTTCGGATGAAGCATGGTTGACTCATCAAATTTGACATCTTTGTTAATTATGAACTTGGGAGAATTAGGTTTAGTACACCATAATCTGTTACCTTTTACTCCAGTTGCATATCTAAGAAATATGCATTTTTGTGCCCTTTGCCTAAGTTTGCCATCATTGGTGTGAGCATCTGTAGGACTTCCAAATATTTTTAAATCTGAGTAATTAGTAGGTTCATTCGACCATACCTCAATAGGAGTCTTCAATTCAATTGCTGTCATTGGAGACTGATTCACAAGATAACATGTCATGATCATAGTTTTAGCCCAGAAATCTTTTGAGAATCCGGCTTTTGAAAGTATACAACGTGTTTTCTCTAATAGAGTTATGTTCATAAATTCTGCAACTCCATTTTATTGTGGTGTGTGTTGCACAGTGCGGTGTCTCATTATACCTTCATTTTCACAAAACTCATTAAATTGATTTCCATAAAATTGCATACCATTATCTGTTCTCAAGCGCTTGATCTTCTTGCCGATCTAATTCTCAATCAGCATTTTCCACTTCTTTAAGGTAGGGAATACATCATTTTTATGATTCAAAAAGTATACCTAAACTTTCCTAGAAAAGTCATCAATGAAAGTCAATAGGTATCTGGCACCACCTTTTGACGAAACAGAAGCAGGGCCCCAAAGATCATAATGGATGTAGTCAACTATGCCCTTAGTCTTGTGGATGACAGTATTGAACTTGACTCAGGTCTGCTTCCCATAGACAAAGTGTTCATAAAAGTCAAGCTTTCCAATTTTCAAACCATCTAGCAATCCATGCTTGCTCAAGATAGACATATATGTCTCACTCATATGCCTTAGTCGCATATGCCACAAACGAGCAGTGTCTAAGTCAGAGTCTGATGAAGATGATATAGAAGCTGCACCCTTCCCTGTAGCAGATAAAGGCCATTCATCAATTTTCCTTTGATCATCGTCAGAGCACCTTTTGAAACTTTTAGCACCCCACCTTCAGTATAAAACTTACAACCTTAAGAATCAAGTGTTCCCAAAGATATAAGGTTTTTCTTCAGTTCTGGTACATGTCGAACATCAGTCAAAGTTCTTATAATACCATCGTGCATCTTGATTTGAACTGTTTCGATGCCAACAACCTTACAGGACATATTGTTTCCCATAAGAACAGTGCCACCATTAATAGACTAGTAATTAACAAACCAGTCTTTATCAGGACACATGTGATAGGAACATCTAGAATCAAGAACCCAAGCATCACTAAATGAACTAGAAGATATTATGAGAACATATCTGGCACCATCATAATTGCTTGTAGCAATATTGGTAGTATCACCATTATATGAGGTATTATCTGCCTTATCCTTTTATCTTTGAGTTTCGGACATTCTACCTTCCAATGACCTTCCTTCTTGCAATATCCACATTTTCCTTTCCAACCTTTGGGCTTTGATCGAAATTTGCCTCTGCTACTGGTTGAGCCTTTCTCTTTAGTTCTACCTTTGGCAAACAAGGCCTCCGCTTAATTATCTCCATAATTTTTTGACACCTTTTTCTTTAACTCCCGAGAGTTAAGCGATGACTTAACGTCTTCCATTGAAATGATCTCTTCCATATAGCATGGTGTCAACAAAATGCTTAAATGAATGAGGTAAAGAACATAACAATTTTAAGGCCTGATCTTCATCATCAACCTTGACATCAATGTTCTTAAGATCCAAAATAATTCTGGTGAATTCAGCAAGGTGATCTTTAATGGGTGTGCTTTCTCCTTTAAATAAAGCCGATTGGTGAGTGACTTTGTCATGTAAAAATTTTCTAATTTTAGCCATAGAGCAGCAATAGACTTCTCTTCTGCAACTTCTTGCAGCACTTGATCGAACAGTGATAATAGAATAGCGCTATGTGTGCACTCTAGCATATCAGATTTTTCTTGTTCTGTCATCATCTCCAGTAGAGTCTCCCTGCCTTTCAACACCTTTTGCAACCCTTGTTGTACCAACAAAGTATGCATCTTGACACGCCACAGACTGAAATCATTATTGCCATTGAATTTTTCAATCTCAAATTTTGCTGCCATAATTACACCAAGTTAAAATATCCCCTTGCAGTAAATTGAAAAATTCTAAAAAAAAAATCTTTTTTGATGTGGAAGATCAGTCAAAATTGCAACCACAAAGCAAACTCATAATTTTAAGAGAAATTACAATTACAGCTCTAATACCAGTTTGTTGAAACATAAGGGGCCCACAAGTATTAATAAAGCAAAATAAATAAATAATAAGACACAATAATTTAACGTGGTTCGGCAAAGCCTACACCCATGGCCAAAGATGACAAAATAATTTTCACTATGGTAACAAAAGGAGATTACAAAATAAGGCTAGACAATACTCAAACTTTGACCACACCTAAGTATTTAAACTACCTAAGTGTTTAAACTACCCAAGTGTTTAAACCCAAAACTCACCAAATCACTCTTACACTTCCCATACAAATGCTAGAGTAGACTATTGAACAACTGTCTACTTAGCTTGTTCTATTTCTTTGTTTGTGTTGTGTGATAAACAAATTGAGAGTAAGGCTATTTATAGCCAATGAGAAGCAAGAATACATGGCCACAAATTAAAGACCAAATTTGTGGTCATTAGCAAAATATCCAATTATCTTAATTCATGTGGTCATTAGCTAATTATCCAATTATCCACTTATCTTCATTCATGTGGTCATTATCTAATTATCCAATTATCCACTTATCTTCAAAGCATATCAAGTGGCTAACAATCAAGGCACATGTATTACATGAGAGTATACATGTTTGGTTTAAATGATAATTTTATGTAATTCATTTTTAATTCAAACTTTTTAATTTTATGGAATTACTTATTTATAAACTAGATCTTAAAAAAATATTAATATTTTCACATGAATTCAACTTATGAAATATTTGTCTAAGTCAAAACACAATTCATTAATAAGAATTCATTTGAAAAATAATTTCTATTTAGAATTTATTTTGTATTGAAATGAATTTTTTAGTAAAATTGAACTAAACAAGGGGTTAGTGACATATTAAAGATAATGAATTGAATTTCTGATCGTGAAGGTAAAACTCTCGTTCCAAGTTAAAAGAATGTACCCTTTGTACCTATAGCTAGTGATGCACTTTTTATCATTGCTAAAATGCAGTGTTAATTCAACCTATTTTCACTGGAGTTTATTCTACATCTAATAATGATCATCAAGCTTTAATTGGCTTCAATTTTCTTACCTGACTTCAATTTTTAATGTAATTATTGGATAAAGCAGACAACCATAATCTTAACATGTAAATGAGGGAAATTTTATAATGATTTTGTCATTTGATAATTTGGAAGATCAAACCAATAATATCAAGTCATCTAGAATTTAATTATGTACTATTAGTTTTTAATTTTTATTATTTTAATTAAATATTAAATTATTATTGATTTGAAATTTTAACTCATTAAAAGTCAAAACTGAAATAATAAGCTTTTAAGCATCCATATTTATCAAAATATAGAAATTAAACTATACTAAAAAGCCTCTTGGGCAAGAGAAACAACCGTTCTGGGTTAAATACATAAGAAACATAGATGAGCCAAAACCTAGAAAAAATAGGAAAATGAAAGATCACGAAAATAAAGCAACAACAACCAAAACTAAAGGACCAAGAAATTAAAAAGAAAAGGTCACATAAAATGCCGATACAATGGCGCCACGCATGATGATCGACCGGTGCAATGACTCCAGCCATGGACAGGTAAAGAAAATTTTGAAATATGGCTGATCGACCGAGCAAACTTGATGTTGTCCAATGTAAACTGATGGGAGTGACTAGACCATCTTGAAAAAACTAAAAATTCTTTTAATTCCTTGCTGTTGCTGATTCTCCAGATCTGACAAGTCCCTGCAAAGAGCAAAAATCATCAAAAGATTATAGAAAGACCCAAATAGGTTAGAAATAAGCCAAGAGAAGTAGACTAAAATATTATTAAAAACTAAACTATACAAACTAAAAGAAAAGAAAGAAAAGATGGGCCATCGTTGGCTAAGAAAGGGCCAATGATAGCCCCAAAACAGGAACGATGGTAAGGGAGCAGAAGAGCCTAGAAGAATAGAGAGAGAATGGGAAAGTGGATAAGAGTAATTTTATGTTTGCTCCATTTGATAATAAAAGAGACCATAGTTCCAATGTGTAGTTGGAGTTAGTTCATATTATCATCAATTCAACACCTTTTTTTTTTTAAAACTTCAATTCAACACGTTAGAAACAGTTAAACTTAACTTTTTTACAAGAATATTAAAAGAGTGATTTGTGTAAGCAAATTCTATTTTTTTTATTCCTTTTACGTGTTGTATAAAAGGAAAATTCTTACATTATGGAATGGACAAACTATAGGTTCAGTGGCTTTTTTTTAATGGAAAAAGTTGCATAGCAAACAATGCAAAAGAGCAAGCACAAGAATAAACAGATTGCTTTATTAGCAAGAACAAGAAAAAAAGACCGTACTAACACTAATTCAATAGTAAGTTTTTGTAAAAGAAACATCAATATCATGTCAATATTGCTCTAAATGAGTATTCAAGCGGCCACTTCTTTTAAGAGTATCTTGAATTATAATAGTTCGAATTCTCTTATTATTATTTTATGAAATTAATTTTTACTTTATTTAAAGGAGAATACTACCTATATATACATATAGTCCATTAGTGTTTAAATCACTTCATCTCGTATTAATTGAAAAAAGAGTAAGAATTCAAGTTCTGAACCATAACTTAAACGATGCTTGGTGGCCCATGTAAATTATTTCTATGCACCCATAGTTTCTATGGCTATTAAAAAGTGTATAGAAATAAAGGTGCAATTTTGAGCTGGATGCAATGCATTCTTTAATCGCAACTACAACATATATTACAAAAGGATAATTATTTATGTTATTAGTAGCGACATGAATAGTATGTCAATGGAGAGAGAAATTCTTTTTATACCATCAATCTCCAATTGATTAGCCCCTATAGATGGACCCAAATATGTAATTTTAACTTTAAAAAAATTGGTCTTTTAGTACCATTAACAATACTATTCATATCATTAGTAGCGACATGAATCATTGTCTAACATAAAAAACTATTAAGTCACCATTTAGAGGACCAAGATAAAGAAATGAAAAGAAAAGAAGTTGTTTCTTTTTCAATTAACAGAATTAATAGAGAGATGTCTATATCTGAGTGCCTAATTGACAAGGAAGAGCAAGCGCAACTTTAGGAAGTGGTGTTGTGGAATTCGAGTTAATTTCCACCAATAATAAACTCACCTTGAGAACTATTGCACAGGTGACTAGAGTGAAAATGATTGTACTAAAAATCACCCCAAGGTAGATTCCCAGGAAAGAGTGGCGGGTGCCTCCTTAAAAACCACCCTCCTTAGACAGAATCTATCAAGACAAGTAATTTTAATAGCACAATAATTAACAATAACTATACCCAACAATAGCTATTAAATAGACATAAAAGAGAACACCAAAATTTAATAAGGTTCGACCAATCATGCCTACATCCTCAGACACTACTAAAATAATATTTCACTAATTGAGGAAATATTACAAAAGAGAGAGAAAAATTAATTGCCAATATATGAGAAGAGGATGCAATTTTGGGATGATTAACTAAGGGAGGAGAGAAGTCTATTTACAACCAAAAACTTTCCCCTCCTCTTAATAACTAAACAATGTGGGATTGGTAATTTTGCCAAAAAAATAACAAATCTGCACCTTGGTAAAATTCCATACAATTCTCTCACAAATCCAACCTTTAGTAGTGTCTACAAATTCCAACTATTAATTTTCAACAATATTGACCAAGTCTAAACAATGTTTAAACTTGACCGCAGTTACCACTTTTGTCAACATATCAGTAGGATTCTCAGTGGTCCGAATCTTCTGGATTATGACTCCACCTTCTTCTAGAATCTCTCAAACAAAGTGATATTGAACATCAATGTGCTTCGTCCTTGCATGATAAACCTGGTTCTTTGCTAAATGGATAGCACTCTGAGTGTCACAATGCACTTTGATGTGCTTCTGCTCCATTCCCAGTTCACCAAACAACCCTTGAAGCCAAATTGCCTCCTTCACAACTTTTATAATTGCCATATACTCTGCCTCTATAGTAGACAAAGCAACTGTTGACTGTAAGGTGGACTTCCAACTGATTGGTTCTTTTGCAAGAGTAAACACATAACTAGTAGTTGAACGACGCTTGTCCAAATCACCAGCATAGTCCGAATCATAATACCCAACTACACATTGACCTTCTTGCTTATCCTACTGAAATATCAAACCAACATCTATGGTGTTCAGAATATACCGTAGAATCCATTTCACAGCTTGCTAATGCTCCTTGCAAGGATCTTGCATATATCTGCTCATAACCCCAACTACTTGTGAAATATCGAGCCTCATACACACCATTGCATACATCAGGCTACCAACATCACTTGCATATAGTACTTTTGTCATGTATTCTTGTTCTACATCGATCTTTGGTGACATGGATGCACTAAGCTTGAAATGAGGAGCAAGTGTTGTACTAACTGGTTTTGACTTCTCATTCATTCTAAAATGTTTTAGTACCTTTCTAAGATATTCTTTCTAAGATAAATAAAGCCTCCCCAATTTCCTATCTCTCGATATCTCCATGCCAAGAATCTTCTTTGCTTCACCAAGATCCTTCATCTCAAACTCCCTGTTCAATTGAGTCTTCAATTTCTCAATTTTTGTTTAACTCCTGGAAGCTATTAGCATATCATCAACATAAAGAAGAAGATATATATAGGATCCATCTTGTAGCTTGCGCAAATATACACAATGATCATATTTTTTTCTTATGTACTTTTGCCTTATCATAAATTTGTCAAATCGCTTGTACCACTACCTCGGAGATTGCTTCAATCCATACAACGATTTTTCCAATTTGCAAACCATCTTTTCTTTCCTAGCAATTTTGAATCCATCTAGTTGAGTCATATAGATTTCCTCCTCCAAGTCTCCATGTAAAATTGCAGTTTTTACATCCATCTGAACTAGTTCCAAATCCAACCGTGCTACCAAAGCCAATAAAATTCTGATGGAGGAATGCTTTAAAACTGGAGAAAATACTTCATTATAATCAACTCCCTCCATCTGAGCATAGCCTTTAGCCACCAATCTTGCTTTGTAGCAAACATTATCATTGTCATGAAATCCATCTTTCTTTGCATATACCCATTTGCACCCAATTGCCTTCTTTCCCTTCGAAAGACTAGCTAGTTTCCATGTTTGATTCTTTTGAAGGGACTGCATTTCTTCATCCATGGAAATCCTCCACCTTTTATGTTCTAAAATTTGAACTTCTTCATTATAAGTGGCAAGAATGTCATCAACTGCAATTAGTGATGC
>CATIWM010276491.1:0-20219 GCA_949671775.1 Mallotus repandus
GGAAATATATTTTATACTTGTTCCGCTCGGATGATGGTTGTATTAGGTGAAGTACTCCATACTCTTTTCTGCTCCTGAAAGGTTCCTATGACAGCAGATTGCCTATGATCTCTTAATACCTTTGAGAACTGATGGTAATAAGCTTCAGGATTAACATTTTCAAGGACTTTTACTGGCTTTCCATTTTCTTCATCTATAATTACCTGTCCGATTTTCGATATATCTCCTTCTGCCAGTATTTTAAGATGCCTGAAACGAAACATCCCCTTTGAATTTGGATTTCCTCCAAGGATTACTGCACCAAGGATTTCTCCTGAAAAGATATCCTGAAAAGGGAAATGATAAATACAGAAATTTAATTAGCCAAATTATTAGATTAGGCTGTGATCACTGTGAATTAAATATTATTAATTGATAATTATAACATACCATATGATGGTAGTTTGGATGTTCCTGCTGTAATCTCCAAAGCGTGGCTAGTAGATTCTGTGCAAATGTTGCTTCAGGAGTAGCATTGTTTAGTTGCAGATGGTTAAGCATTTCAGGGAGATAACTAACTATCCTTTGCGTGCTCAGCGGAATGAGTGTGATGTTTAATTCAGACTCTAAAACTGCCTTTGCTGCTAAAGGATCAAGGTACATATTGAATTCAGCGTATTCGTTTGAAGGAATGGAAAACAGATTTCCTTTTTCATTGGCATTGGGTATGTGTCCTCCAACAATGTATACTTCCTGCACCAAGAATTATCTCAATGATGAAAACTAGATTTCTTTCGATTATTAAAGCTTAAATAAATATCACCATGCCTTGAGGCCAATGCCTTTCAAGCGGGGAGTTATGGGTTCTGAAGCTGCCAGGATACATATATATGTACATATAAACCATGACGGCAGATGCATCGAACCAAGCTACCTGGATCAATAAGCTTGTATCCTCTGACTGAATGATCTGTGCTAAATTTGTCAATTGTCCATTTGTTAATACAGTAACTTTTGATCCTGAATCCAGCGAGTCTACAATAGATTTCCAAACATCTAGTGCAGATGGTTGCCCAAGTTCAGGGCGGCCAGTGTCCCTCAGAGCTCCATATTTTACAGAATTTTCAGCTGTGTATCTGATACAAACATTAATATAGCATTTGTAGCCAAAATAGATGATGGCACAAGATTGGAGATAGAGATTTACCTTCTAGGACTACGAGGCAATTCACGAGCAAGCCCGTATAATGTATCAGAATCCAAGAAACCACCATTGCCATGAGGGATGGCTTTGGAATACTTGCAGTCTCCAATGGGACCAAAAGTTGGATGTGCTTGACCAACAGCAAATACATCTCCAAGACCAACTGGTATATCGTCACGACCCATCATATGCAGTACATCATATACAACATCAATGGTTGCAGAAGTAGCCCAGCCAGTTGAGCTGACGAGTATCCCCTGGTTTATTAAGCAGAAATCCTTTATTAATAGCTTTCAACTCATTTAATCTATATTCTTCAAATTCCACCATACGTGTATTACCTTGAGGTTGATCAATTCCTTTGGCAATTTTAATAGATAAATGAGAACTAGAAAATCTCCAGCACTCATATCCATGTCAAACACAACAGGTTTTCCATTTGATTTCACAAGGTAATTGGTTCTGTAAAGAACTTCCTTGTAGTGAGGAAACTGTGTACTGATATTAAACCTCCCTGTTTGCACCGGCTGGTTAATAACCTGCACTTGGTCATTAGCATTCACTTGATAACACTACAGAGATACCACTGGATATATCAGATTAATAAGCAGCAATCTTATCATAATGACAGTACTAATATGACCATAAATGGCTTACATCTAAAAAGTTTCCATAGAATTCTCTATCAAGTGAGCTATTGATGTTATGATTCGATTTAGCTCTTGTAGCAACACGAACACGAACTGCTTCAGAACCTGTTACCTCCTTTGTATAACCATCCTGTTAGAAATTTAAAAAATTTAGTGGCTAAAAAATTAACCCATTACAAGAAATGTGGGTCAAGTTACATTATACTAACCTGGCAACCCACTTTCCCCTTGTCAAGGCAGAATTGATCTTTCATTCCCGTCTGAACATGGCCACTATGTAACCAATAATTTTCTATGTTCAAGCCTGGGAACATATGGCCATTACTGAGAGGATTTGAGCCGTCAGATACCCCATAAGGTTCATTAGAAGTAAGTACAGTTATGTTCATAAAGTCCATCTCGGCAAACTGATTTTCTCCATCATTGTTACTCTCCGAGTTATGCATTATTGATAATGCTATACCCACCATGAAAGAATCCCACATACAGTATTCCTGCAAAACGTTTCTTTCTTGGTAAAAAATTGCAAAATAATAATAATAATAATAATAACAACAACAATAAAGATGAATTATACTTAGTTCCTGAAAGCTTACCTTGTGGAATCTGTTATTAGGCCAAGTACTGCGAATCAGTTTCAGAGTCTGGAAGCAGTACTGTGCTTCATAAGTACCCTGTCTTTGTTCAAATTCTGAGAAGAAACTCTCACTTACAGGGATTGTATTTGTTGCATCAAGAGTAACAAGTGTTACTGGTATACCAGAATGCAAAACCTGGTTTCAAGATCGAAATATTCTTAAGAAGAAATTATGAAAAGCACAGAAGCATAACAAAAACAAATATTTCATACCAAGTATGCAGCCAAGGGGTCTGAAAATATGTTGAATTCTGCATGTGGGTTGACATCAGTTGGATACAAATTACCAGATGATCTAATAGCAGAACCCATGACATAAATATGCTCCACATTTTTCTTTAAATGAGGATTGGTCATAAGAAATATTGCAAAATTTGTATGTGCTCCCATAAGAAAAACAGTAACTGGACCAGTCGATGTTGCATTAATCATTACTTGCTGTGCAGTGGGTTGTTGTAGAGGAACATAGTGCCTGTCACCCTGCATTTATATCTTATATGAGTTATTACTCATGATCAAAGATCAATGATATATGAAATGAAATGGGAAATTACCAGATATTTGTTTCATATATAAAGATTTGCAATTGATTTTAGTTTAAAGATTCAGTTTCTGGAGAAGAAAATCAAAGAAAGTTAATGTGGTACCTGAGGAAGGAAGGCTTTTCTTAGGCCATAGTTTGAATTGACATCTAGCCGCCCTGTTTTGCCCACCGGTATTGCTTGCCTATATCTACACCCGCCAACAGTTGACATCCCCTGACTCAAACATGCAAACGGTGTCGTTTAAGTTTTAAATTTTATTATTTTAATAATTTTTATCTTTTCATGATTTAAAATAATTAATCGGTACCTTCTATGGTTGCCTTATTTTTTACAAAATAAATTTTACTTGTTAATAATTACCATTGAATGATGCACCACACTTTAATCTAATGATAATAAAAATAAAGTAAAAATAAAGTACAACAAAAACAAAGCTATCCAAGAATTTCCTTTTCAATATAAAAAGTAACAAAATATAAATATTAATATATGAAAAAATAACTTTAAATAAGATAAACTTGAAGTATTTTCTATCATTATTTTATTTTTTTTAAAATAAAATTTATTTGATAAATAACTACTATTAGATCGTAAGAAGCATGTTCATCTAATGGTAATTAAAATAAAATAAAATTGAAGTGACAAAAAAATAAAGTTATTATAGAATTTTCCTAAACTTGAAAGTAAGTTCAAAGAAAAAATTGACCCCTAAAATCAAATATTGTTCAAAATTTTAATATTTTATAAAATTTTATCAAGATCAAAAGAAAACAACGTAATAATAATAATAATAATAATAATAATAATAATAATAATAATAATATGAAGCAGAAGCACAAAGGCACCTGGTCAATAATAGGAAGAAAACCACCAACATTGGGAAGAATGGTTCCATTTGGTAGCATGGAGCCTTCACCGCCCACACCAACAGGAATATCATGACGATTCATCATGAAGAGGACATCATAAATATGATTAATTGCATGCCCACCATCACTCCATCCATTTGTGTTTATTGTAATTCCCTGTTAACTACCATTACATTACAATTACATTGATGTACGTATATTCTACACTTTTACCAACTATCTTCATTAATTTAATTAACTTTTCTCAACAAACATATACATATTTAAGAACAAATATATATAAACTTTTTTTTATAGCTAGGATAAAGAAACCTCAAATAATTTTTTGAAATAATTATTTTTTATTTTGAAAAAATACATGATATTGTTACATTCTTCAAAAGAAAAAAAAGTGCATGTTTGATTTTTTTTTTTTCATATGATGCATCCGATATTCGATATTTTATAAAACCTGACTAATTCGGATTCGATCCAGAAAGTACCGGAAGTGGCTGCGTACCCAGGACTCGAACCTGAGACCATTGGTTAAGCTGGACACACCAACTCATCCACACCCTCTTAAATTGCATGTTTGATTTTTTTTTTTGGTAACTCTCATAATAAAAAAAGATGGTTTAATTTCCTAATAAAATTGTAGGCATTTTTCATTCTTTGTTTAATAAAACTAAATAAAAAATTATTTCCAAGAATTAAAATTGTAGTAATTAGAGACTTAAATTCATGTAACTATTTATGGAATTTCCTAATTAGAATGTCCCTAAAATTTAGGGACACTCATGTTTTTGCAACTGTCTTGCCTTCTATTTTTAATTTTTAAAATTTTGGATAAATCCATTAATTAGGCTCCTAAATTTTGACACTTTATTCTATTGAGTTCCTTAACTTTTATTGTTTTATTAAGCCCTCAATTTTTTGTTTTCGTATAAATTAAGGACATATTAGATTGAAATAATGAAATTGTGCAACAATTCAGGTTCACTGTTGCTAAATATATTGTTATGAAAGGTTCAGAGATACGTTTTGTGAAGAATGAAAGAAAAAAGGTGAGGGCAAAGAATAAGGAAAAATGTCCATAGAGGTTATATACTTCAATTGGTAATTCTAATGGCACATTCACTGTTAAAATTTACCACCGACATCACAATTTTAGTAGAATAAATAGAACTTATTTCACAATTTTATTATTTCAGTGTAATTTATCCTTAATTTATGTAAAAATAAAAAATTAAATGCTTACCGAAACACAATAAAAATTGAGGAGCTCAATAGAATAAAATATTAAAATTGAGGAGCTTGATAATAGATTTATCCTAAAATTTTTCATTTTTATGAAAATCATTTTGACCGTATTAAAAAGATATTCCAATGAAATATTTTGGTAGTGCTAAAACTGCTAAAATTAAGCAATTTTTTGTTTTTTATTAGTATATATCTTGTACAAGTGAGTTCAATATTAAAAAAATGATAAGCGTCAAAGTCAAGACAAAATTGATAAATCACATGATACATTAATGAGTTATTGGATAAGTGCTGCTTCTATAATGTTTTAAACTCTATTACTTTTTGTATCAGTTTGGCTTCTGTTTCAGAATTGAAATTGGAATTCTGTTATTTTTCCTATCAGTTAAATTTGAAAAAATGTTTAGTTCATTAAAAAATGAGAATGAAATTAGAAATTAATATTATTTAATAATTAATTTTTTATAAAAATATATTTTTATAATTATTTTTTATATATAAAAATTAATATTATAATTATTTTTAAATATTAAAAACTAATATTATAATAATCTATTATAAAATATTTTAAAAATGTTTACTTATTAAAATATTACTATAAAATTATTTATTTAATAAATATTTTTATTCAAATATTTAATACATATTTTTATTAATTTAAATGTTTGACCAATTTATAATTGATTTGACTTAATTACTAAGAAAATTAAAATTTATTTCATAAAAATATAAGAAGGAATAGTAATTCTCATTAATAGGAATTATAATCCCATGTTAAATTTTAGCCAACCAAACAACAAAAATTATAATCGTCCAATTTAATTCTGATTTCCACCTTTATTGTTTATTTTTGTTAATTTAGGGGGAGGCAGGTAAAAGAGCTTTAACTCTTTATTAAAAAAAATATTTTTTAATTTTTCTATTGTTTCTTTGTGTATCTTATAAATTGCTTCTCTTTTTTACATTAATAAGCTATCTCTCTCTCTCTCTCTCTCTCTCTCTCGTTATTGCCGCTTGTAAATTTTTTTTAAAAAAATTTTCATGCCAATTCTATGAAAATACTAATGAATTTCTCATATTTTGGATGATTAAATATTATCTTCATCATTTTAAATTTAATATGTAGAAATCATATTAAATAATTAATATATGTGTTTTCATGATCTCTAAGCTAATTGGAATAGGCAATTTTAATTTTTAATTTTCTTCTTTATTAATTGTATTGCATGAAATTTATACTCTTTTTTTTTATCTGTATGAAAGTATAAATATATTATGTATGTTTATCTTCATAAAATTGTTTTAGTAATTTTTTGATTGTATGATAATTGTTAAAATTAATTTTTATTACACATAAAAAATTTCAATAATACAATAACTTATTTGTTTATTTATATTATTGTTAATTATTAAAATTGTAATTGGTGTTAACAATTTTTTTAAAAAATAATTTCATATTAACAACTAATCTATTATTTGTCATTTATCATATAAGGTCAACTTAATTATTATACCTATAATTATTACCCCTTAGAAGTTACATTTACACCCTATTTCTTTTATTTCGATCCAAATACACTATTATGTAACACATTAAATTGACCACGATTTTTTTTTGTGCTGTGTAAAAGTTACTAGAGTCAGAGCAAAAAGTTTTTAATAACAATAGTACTCTCCTCTGAATTAGTTCAAAATACTTTTATTTATTTGTTTATTTTTGGCTAAAAATAGTCCAATTTATTTTGTTTTTTGAGCTCATAAGGACGAGTTTCATTATTCTAATTACATAGCAAATATAGATATTTATTAGTAATTGTTTAAAATATTTATTACTCAATGATTGAATTGCTTTTTTTTTTTTTTTTTGTCAAAAGATAGTTGAAAATTCCATTAATATGAATATGTTAGTTCCATACAATACTATAGCCAAGAACTAATTAACCAATATGGCTGCACTTATCTATTGCTAAAATGTAAAGCAAATAATATTTTAGCTGACTGTAGTAGATCAATTATACTTAATTGAAATAATTATAAGTAGTAACCATATGAAAATTTGGTCTAATTTATATATATATATATATATTTATCTGTTTATCACTACATTATTTAGTATTTTGTTTTTTACCTATGATTGTACAACTGTTGATGAATTAGATCTGTTGAATCGATTAGTTTGTGACCTAGTCATGATACTGATCAAGTTGTTGCTGTTGTTGTTGTTTTTTTTTTTTAATACAAGCTTGAATATATATTAGCCAAATGTTAAGCATTTTTTTTGGAGAGAGAAGGGGTAGGACATTTGAACCCTCCCCTCCTACAAGGATGCAATGGCCTACTACAACTAGATTAGGGGAGACCGGCCATTATATTGATCAAGTTTGAGACACAAGCATCAACAGTATACATAACCTATGTACATGAACCTTTGAGTTAGTTCTATGTATACAATTCATATTCTTAACATATTTTCCATTTCTACCAAAAAAGAAAAAACATATTTTCCATAATTGCCAAATGAATAATTTGCTTCTAAATGTGATTAAACCAAAATGATGTCAAGTGGATAAAGCATGAGGGAATTAAAGAAAAAAGAAAGAAGAAAAAAACCTGTAGGTCAAACTGTTTCCTGTTTTGCTTTAAGAGATAAAAGAGAGCAAAAATATCATCGGTATCAGCATCCGTGTCAATGAGAATCCGTCTCGGCAGCCGATGAGATTGATCGGGCGGCTGATTGCTTCTCAATGCAACCCATCCCATAAATCCAATAAAAACAATCCCCCCAATAATCTTCAACCATAACCTTGACCTGTTTTGCATGTATGCATAAATGATCAAGCGAAAGAAGAAGAAGAAGAAGGAGAAGAAGAAGAAGCACAAAAGAAAGTGAAACAAGAAAAATATATGATTATGTGTATATAGAATTTGACCTGTATTGAAGCAAGCTCTTAAGTTGTTTCGTTAACGTTGTTATTTCAAAATCGACCATTCTTGTTTGTTTCAAATCAATTTATACTTCTTTAACTGATTGGAAAACTCACTGAAGATTGAGAGATTTAGAAAGGAAAGCAAGAATGGCCAAAGAAAAAGAGGGTATTTGTTAATCTGGTTTTTGAATGAAGAATTTTGAATTATAAAACAAAAGTTTGCAGTTAGGCGAAGTGCATGTATATATGCATGAAATCATGAAAGGAAAGTGTGTATACATATATGGAAATCAGAAGCGCATCTTGATCCTACGAACTCTTAAATTGTTTATATTGCGCCCTTCTATTATATTTTTGACATTACATCCCTTCACTTTTAATTTCTAGTGCATTGCACACCTTTAGTCTCTATTTTTGGCACATTGAGCCTTATTAAAAAAATTGACAGTTAAAAAAATATTCAAATTAGTCCCTATAATTTTAAAAAAATTTATTTAATTTTTATTATTAATAATTAAGTCCATACAATTACTAAAATAATTCAATTGAACTTATTAAAAATTTAAGAAAAAGTATGTACTTGTTATATCATTAAAATGTTAATCATCTATTTCTAATAATAAAAAAAAGGAAAATAGAGATGGAAACGATGGATTGTAATTTGTTGCAAATTAGCAACAGATTAGTCACGAAAATGCGAAGTCAATCAACAAAAGGGAAAATAAAGAATAAATTAATTACGAAAAACATTATCCATTGCTAAAGTTTGGGGGAGTTACGCGTCAAGGTCTCAGTCACCGATTAGCAACGGTTTATCTATCAAAAATTAGCGATTAATAAAAAAATTAATGATGGACCATCCAAACCATCGTTAAATTTTGGCAGATGTTCGGCGCGAAGGAATTAGTCACCGATTAGAGACGGTTTATTTCTTGTTAATTAATGAAAGATTGATAGCCATCGTAAATTAGTGATAGATAATAGTATCCATCGTAAATTAGTGATAGATAATAGTATCCATCGTAAATAAAGTTATTGACAGGAAAACCTGAATTTAGTGACTGATTCATCCATCACTGAATTTTAGGGTAAAACACCGCTCCCTTTCTTTTCCCACACAAACTGAATGAAAGATGAAAAAAAAAGCCCCTCAAAATTTATGACAGAATAGTCTGTCTATCACTAATTTTGTGATGGACTAGTCCATCCGTCAGTATTGTTTGTGACGAATGAGTTTTGTGATGGACGAGTCCGTCTGTCACTAATTTTGTGACAGATTTGTGACGGACTCCTTCCGTCACTAATTTTCAATCTTCTTCCTCTTTTTTTTTTTTTATCTCATATTCAATTTTCCTCCAAATTTGTGACGGATAAGTTCGTCTGTCACCAATTTGTGACGGACTTGTAACGGAATATTTAAATTTTTTATAAGAATTTCATTTTATAATTTTAAAATTATTATTATATATACAAGAAGATATGCCAATTTTTTTCTCCAATTTCCTATTTTTCTTTTTTTCTCAATTTTCTTTCCTCACTTTTTTCTTTTCTTTTTCAATATTCTTCCTCCTTTTTCCCCATTTTTTTTTATCTCATATTAAATTTCCTTCCAAAAGTCCTTCCCTCCTTTTCCGTCCAATTTTTTTCTTTTTCCTCTTTCTTTATCTTTTGTAATCCCTTTTCTTCCTCATTTCTTCTTCTTCTTCTTCTTTCCTTTTCTTCCTCCCCATCTTTTCTTCTTCTGGCCACCCTTCCACTAGCCAGCCATCACCGCCGCCGTCACCATCTTCCGCCTCCTCCAGTCACCACCACTTGTAGATCTTGTCTAGATCTAATGGATCTTCAAGGTTTTTTTATTTTTATTTTCTTACATTTTATTTATCTATTTTTAAGTTTTATTGTTTTTTTTATATATATTTTTTATTTTTTTCTTTAAAGTTATCACTTTTTAAATTTTGTTAGTTAATTTAATGGTTTAATTAGTTAGTTAGTCAATTTTAATTTGCATTGTTTTTAATATATTTGTTCAATTTTTAATATTTATTATGATTTGTCTTCTCAATATTGTGTTGCCTGCATATTTGACGAAATTTATTGAATTAACTATGCTTGATATATTATTTTTCCATTTATTACATTTTAAATAGCTACATATAATGTATATGATTTAGATAATTACTTATTTTTTCTCAAGTAATTAGTTAGTTATTTTTATTAAAAATTTGATGAAATTTTTTGAAATTTATTTACTTGATATGTTCCTTTTTCACTAATTATGTTTTAAACTGCTACACAAAATATATATGCTTTACATATTAGTTAATTTGTAGTATATTAAATAGTTAGTTATTCTATTTGGTTCATTAATTTTTAAGAGATATTAAGGTAATTAATTAGCTGAATTAAATTGATATGTATTAAGAATTTAAAAAAGATTAAAAATATTTTGAGAAATTAATTCGTAATTTAGGTTTATTTTATTTAATTTTACTATTTGATTTTAAATATTTTTATGCATAAATAAATAATAAAATACAAGTTCATATGCTTTTTTTAGTAATTTCTTGTATTGTTGAAATGTATTTGTATGAAAGAATTATATTTATTGTTGGGTATAAAAATGACATATTGGAAGTGTTTTACTTTGTATTATTTTAGTTTATTTATTCTAATTCGATTTTTTTAATTTACAGATTTTTTTTTCTTGGGGAACAATCAAAATCAAATGAAGTTAAAGTTGTTTGTGGAATAATCAAGAATGGAGATTGTATAGGCTTATTAAGTTTTTTTTTTTTGGCGACTATATATGCTTAATAGTTGAGAAAATGAATAGTTAATTAAAATTTTGTAATTTTGATATTTGTTGTATTGAATTTTGTAATATATATATATTTTTTGTGTCAATTTTTTATTGTTTGAAATTTATAAAATATAAAATTGCAATTTATATAATATTTATATTCATTATAATTTTATTGCATATATAAAAAGTAAAAATTTTTATAATTTATGATGGAAAATCCGTCACTAAATTAGTAATGAACAATCTATCACTAATCCGTCACTAATTTAGTGATGGTTCGAAAAATTCGCCACTAATCTATCTCTAAAATTAGTGACGGATTGAAAAATCCATCACTACGTCACTAAAATTAGCGATAATCAAAATGTTGACGATAAAAAATCTGTTACTAAACAATTTAGTGACGGATTTTTACATCTCTAAACAGTGAATTTCTTATAGTGAAATTTGTTCTGAAAGAGATTCTTCATTTTTCTGCTATGTTTTCCTTTATTAAGTTTTGTCATGTTCCTAGACTTGCAAATAATGTTGCTCATGTGTTAGCTAAATGGGCAACCTCTCTTCAGCATGAAGTTTTGATGAAGGAGTTGCCCTCTTAGGCCTCTAGTCCATTCTTGAGGACTTTCCTCTTTGAGTTTATAAAATGTTTTTTCCCTAAAAAAAAAACAGCCTTATCTCGAGTACGCTCTTTAGCCCATAGTTGTTTTTTTTTTTTTTTCACCACTATATCATCCATATTAATCATGATCACCAGAGTAGAAGTTTCAGCCATAAAATACTCTTAACATTTTCTAAGAAATTGAGTCCTTAAAACACGATGGATCATACAGCTGAATACATTTTTGTAGTTTTAAACTCAAGTACAATAATATAGTCATTGCTTCGAGCAACTCCTTTGGCTACTGGCGTAGCTTTGGTTGCGCCAAGACCCTTTACAATTAACCAGTAATACTCTTATTTATTTTATTTTATTTATTGATGTATTTATTTTAATTTTTGGGCTTCAATCGTCGCTGCTCTTAGCCATCTTGTTCCCATCCCTTCAAGCCTAAGCGATATCCTTATCTACCGTAGATGTATTATGTTATATAGTGAACGTATGACATATAAATTAAGTACAAAATATCCGATCCATAAAAAATAAAATATATTTTTTATTATGTACGTTTAATTTTATGTGTATTTCATTTGGTGTAGGTAAATTTTTTTTAATAATTAGCAACTGCCACTGCCATAGCTTCAACAGACATCATCTACTAATTTTTTGAATAAATTATTAATAGAAATTGATAATATCACAGTAGATCATAAGACTCCATAGCTTAATATTTCGTGCTCTAAAAAGAAAAAGAGAAAAAAAGAAAAAAAAATACACATTAAATCCGTGATTGCTCTCATTAATTAATAATATGATAATATGACCTTACCTAACTATATATATATATATATTTTTAAAGGTGACTTTACCTAACTATTGATAACCATTAGGTGATTTTTTCTTTCTAAATCACCAGCATAATGTACAATTTATATTTGCAAAGAACAGAAAATTAATTAAAAAAAAAACAACATGCGAAGCCTTTTTTTTTTTTTTAATGTCTTAAGGAAAATTATACTACATAATTTTTTTTAAACATTTATTTCAGTACTGACGATGAAAGTTTCAAATTCAAAGATGTTATCATGATGGAGACGATGCTCTGATACTAATAGTGATAGACACGTTCATTTAACTATTTCCTTTTATAGTCCTCGTGATGTTAATTATTATTTCATTTTAGTCACTATATGAACATGAAATTTATTTCCTAAAAGCCAATTTCAAATATGATAAATGAGCTAAATTTTCTCAAATTTTTCTCTTTATTTTGTTTAAAATTAGAAGTGAGTATTCAAACACATAAAGATATATGCAGTAGTGATGTGGTAACTACAAACTAACTATATATCACTCACTTTTGGCTCAAGCAATTTTAAGGTTCCTAAATTTTTCGGTTTTCTTTCAATTGGTCCTTATTGAATTATTTTCTTTAATTGAGTTCTCAAATTTTTATTTTTGTAATTTTTGTATCTTTAATTTGATGTCCGTTAAATTTGAACAGATTTTCCATCTAATTATTGACACGTCATACTATTTTCATTAAATTTGAACTTTTCAAATTTCGATAAGTTCTTAATAAATTATTTATATTTAATTAAGTCCTTGAAATTTTATTTTTATATCCTTTAATGGACATATACAAAACTCATGTAATAAAATATTGTGTAATGCGACTATTTAATAAAACTTATATCATGTAAAATATTTTTTATTTATAAATTAAGATATAAATTATTATATATTATTATTTAAATAATTTATATAACTAAAAATATTATAAGATATATATTTAAAATTACATTTTGAAAATAAATTACATACATAACTGTCATTTAACAGACTAACAATAAAAACTGATGAAATTTTACAAAACGGTTTATATTTATTAGAATTATTATCAATAACTACAAATTATTATTATTTCTTTAACCATTAGTAGGTCAAGGAGGGAGTGGGTGATCGAACTCATAATCTCACCTTATAGTGTACTCATTTGAGTCACTAAACTACAAAAGAAGGATAGCCATTACAAATTATTATCAGCTACCATAAATTGCTAAACCATACAGACCTCAATCCCAAAAGTGGTAAAATGTTAAACTATAAATAAAATTAAATTTTTAAGGCTCCTTTCGCAACATAGATTAAAATATGTATTTTTAATTAGAAATAGTGTGAGTTTATTTAGATACTTTTTCATTGACCTTTATTTATTCAATATGTATTTTTATTTTTAAATGAATAAAATATTCATCTTTTCTCTCAATAAAGTATTTGTACATAGTGACCATATATATTTTTGTAATTTTCTCAAATCAATTTTCATCTAATTACGTCTTTATGAAGAATTATATTATTTTTGGATAGACTTCATTTTGTTTCAATTTTTTTAAATAATTTGCAATCTTTTAGATAGCTGTAGTTTATTTTTGGCTCTACAATTTTTTTTACAATCATTGACAACAATATGTATTATTGTAAAATCCTTCAATTTTCTATTTTCCATTTAGGCTAGCTAGGTCATGACTTGGATTTGTATCATGAGAATCAAGATTGTGTTCTTCAAAACTGTTTTATGGGAGAGGATTCAAATTTTTTCATACTTAATTTGTAAAATTAATTTTTATAGAGTTTTAAAATATTATATATATATAAAAGAGAGAGAGAGGGGTCATTAATATATAAATTATTTAATTTTTTATTAAAAAACTAGATGAATTACTAGCATCCCACGTTCTTCCCACCATGAATTTCTTTATTCCAAAGCTTATGGTAATGGAGTTCTATTCTACTTTATTGGATTATGGAAAAATAGTAAATAGATAGTGCTCTAACATTTATAAGAAGACTACTAGTCACATATCTTCACTTTCATCATTATACTAGCCAGCCACAACAAAATTAAGACGCTTGAAATTGGAATCTGAATCATCAGCAACAACAGTCCACTAGAAAAAAAATAAATCAATAAACATATACAAAAATAGCCAAATAAAGGCAAAAGAATAAATTTTGTACGAAGTATCAAATTTCAAGAGCCCATCAGCCGATTAAGAGAACACATCCTCCAAGATGTGGATTTGAGCAGATACAATAAGACTCTCTTCAAATATATCTTAACTCAAAAATGCTGCCACCACCATATCCGCAATGCCCTTGCGGTTTTGGCCCCCTCCTGCCTACTCATGATAAACGTTCATGAGTGATGGCACTAACATTTCCATTATTATCTTCGTGCTCTTGAACTTTCCAATAAGAGTAGCCCGAGCAACAGAAGCTATGAGTTATAGGAAACCTGTACTTATTGACATTTCCCTCGAATTCTTCTTCATCTCCTTCAGCTAGCAAATGGGGCGGAGGCAGCCCCAAGTCCTCAGGATCCTGTTCTCGGGTATCCTGATAAGCCACGCCCGACGTCGCTAACGCGTCTATTGATGCCGACATGATTGCTTTAGTATATAAACAAGCTATATATGCAAGAAATGTTCAGAGAAAACTAGCAAAAATCGTTCTCTTTTCCTCAATTAGATTTTAATAGTTAAAGAAATTTCAAGAACAGCAATATTCAGGTTGATGGAGAATACTGCCGTATCAATATATATATATATATATACACACACATATGTATGGAATAGGACAGAATCCAAAGAAACACTAACCTTATCCTGAAATTTAAATCACATGTAAGGATAAATTTAAAATAAGAATCTTGTGATGGATGGTTCTGAAGAGGGCATGTAAATAATCGGTCAACGTTTTGAATAATAAAAGTCAAATACCGATCGTGAGATATCATTTGGAATCCATTCAACACATGCAGAATGCATAGATATACCAGCCTTCAGGCTATTAAATATTGATGATGTTATGTTCTGATATGGTATGTAACATTTCACAGAAGAAAATGACATGTTCAAACGAATGGCTAACTTTTCTGAACTCTTGAAATCAAAGCTGACCGGCCAGGTCAAGCTACGTATATCCTCCCATGTTGTGAAAATATGATTTAACATGTTTAGATTACCTCTACATTTAAAGACGAAATTAATGGATGGTATTTTATTAAGAATATAGAATTGGGCAATTTACTAATACTTCTCTGAGATTTGTTCTAATTTAGTTTATCTCTATATTTTCCGAAATCAACTAAATATTCACTCAAGTTTAATTTTATTAACTATTTTCTTCTTCCATTAACTTAATACCCCTAGGTTTACAATAAAAATATCAAACCTGAGAGGGTGGAAGGGGAAATGGCTAATAAAATTAAACCTAAGGGACTTATTAGTTGCCCCATGAAAATATAAGGACGGATTAATTGATTTGGCCAAACCTTCGGGATGATCATAATTTACCCAATAGAATTTTAAAATTTAAAAAGTTAATGGTTATTTGTTTTTTTTTTTAAATTCAGCTATTAATTTTGAATTTAATGATTGAAAATAATTAAATTTAATAGTCATTGTTGACGAATGGACTAGTCCGTCACAATATTAGTGACGGATCAATGACTGACATAATAGGCCGTCACAACTTTTGGAGGGAACCATGAATATGAGATGAAAAAATTAGGGGAAGAAGATTGAAAATTAGTGACGGATGGAGTCGTCTATCACAAAAATTAGAGTGATGGACGAATTAGTGATGGATGCACTAGTCCGTCACAAAATTAGTGACGGATTAGTCCGTCACTAATTTCAAAAAAAATTGAATATAAGATAAAAAAGAATGGGGGAAGAAGATTGAAAATTCTATTTGTCACGAAATTACTTACAGACGGAGTCTTCTGTCACAAAAATCAGTGACAGACAGACTCATCCATCACAAAATAGTAACACAAAAATTAGTGATGGACGGACTCGTCCGTCCATCATAAAAATTAGTGATGGATAGACTAGTTTGTTATAAATTTGGAGGGAAATTGAATATGAGATAAAAAAAAAAAAGAGGGAAGAAGATTGAAAATTATTTTATTTATTTTACAATGTTAGTTGTCACTAAAGATAATATATGTGATAATGAATTTATTGCCATGACTTAACTATTATTTGTGTAAATTTTGTGTTGTCATAGCCTTTTAACTACGAACAATAACAAAAATATATTAGTGAAAATTTTAAAAGTTTTGTAATAATATTTATTATCACAAATTCAACAATATGTTGTAGTATAAATCCATCTAAAAAGATTATTCGGCCTCAAATGTTCGTTGATTCTAAAGAATATCAAAAATTTGAAAATTAAAAAAAAGTTTCTATTGAATTCAATCAAAATTGTCGTCCAAAATAGAATAAAACACACTTATAGTAATTAACAACCAAAACCCTAAAAATATAAGGGCTGAAATAAAGTTTAACAAAAGCCCAAAAAGAAAATAATCTAAAATAAGCAAAAAATATTCAGAGCCTCGAAAATAGCTTCAAACGATCAAATTAGGCCCTGAAACTAGTTGGGATGAACAAGCTGTGTTGTCCATATGGATCTCTAGACAAGCTTCAATTTGATATATTATTAATACAGGCCCATGTGTAGATGAGCAGGCCTTGGATTGCTTGAAGCAGTTGGATAGGGTCATGTGTATAGGCTAGCTTTGAGAGACCATAACTTTTAACTCAGGCAGAGTTATAGGGCCATAATATGTCAAATCAAAGCTAGCTCAGAGATCTTTACGGACGACTGAACTTGCCCGTCACAACTATTAAACCGTAACAACCACTGGTTATCAATTAGTTATATTATACTCTTTCGTTGTAATCTAAACTCTACCTTATATAGTTTATATTTAATCATTGTAATACAATTCAGTAATACAAGAAAACATAACATCAAATAATTATTTTCTTCTGCTTTTACATGGTATCAAAGCCTAAATGGCTTTTAACACAAACACCCAACTCATCCTTGCTTCTTATTCCTTTTTACCAACTTCAACCACAACTCAAGTAAACTTGCCTATCAAACTCAACTCAAGAAACTACCTAGCTTGAAAAACACAACTTCTTCGTCCCCTTAACTCTCAAGAACTCACTGGTTTTATTAATAGATCAAGTCTAACTCCACCTTTAACCATTCCAAGCACCGAAAATCTAGCAACTTCTATACCCAATCTGGCATATCATACATGGTTCAAAAAGGATCAACTTCTTCTATCATGGATCCTTTCATCTTTATATGAAGAAATCTTTCTATATGTTACCAATGTCACGTCTTCATTTATAGCTTGGCAAACTCTTGACAATACCTTCAGTGCAATCTCTCAAAACTGGTAATTTCAAATCAATATTGAACTCTAAGAATTAAAACAACGTGATATGTGTATCACATAATACCTACCAAGGCAAAATCACTTGTAGATGAACTACCTCCTCCGGCCAAATCTTGACCCCTGGTGAGTTTAATGCAATAGTTTTTTATAACATTCGTCCTGAGTTTCAGAATGTTATCACGACACTCAATATGCACCTTGATCCTATGTCCTTCAATAAGCTTAACAGTTAATTTGTAGCTCATGAAATTCTCATTAAGAGCCACTAAGAACCACATCTTGCTCATATTGCCTATAAAATTAATCCCTCCATTAATCTGCCACTTCTCCCCAGCCCATCCAGGTACCAGTCACCCAACCCACTCCCTTCTCCCCTACATCTAACTTTTAGCCCCATCATGCCAACTCGTGCCCATGGCAACATCAAAGCCTCACTTGACTGCTAAATTTATGGTATGTATAACCACACTGCTAACATCTATTATCATCATTACTAAACCTTTAACCCACCAACTCCTTCCTCTCACTCACCTTACAATCCTCAAGCCATCATTATCATCAATCGATCCTACCCTCCATCACCTCAGCACTCCTCTATCATGCAACCATGGATAGCTGACACTAGTGCAACCTCTCACATCACACCTGACTTAGGAGCACTTTGATAGCAAAAAATAACTCCATGTTGGTGATGGTAAAGGCCTCCCTATATCCCACTCGGCTAATTCTGCTATCCATTCACCCACTCATTCCTTTTCTTCACTTAGCACACTACATGTTCCACACATCACAAAACCTTTAGTTTCAATGCAACAATTTACCAAAGATAACCGATGTTATTTTGAATTCTGGCCAACTTTCTTTCTCATCAAGGATCAACTAACAAAGATGGAGCTCATGAAAGGAACTCTTGACAACAACCTCTATAAATTCCCTCACCATTCACCTTCCTCACCAAGCGAGTCCCGTTATCTCTCTATTATGAACGTTTTGTGTTAATACCCAAATTTTTATGGTCCTCCAAAAATTTGACGATGAAGGATTCTTGTCACTTAGACAAGGGGAAAACTCCTTTGAAAGTTTTTTTGAGCATGCTTAGATCGAGAAGAAGCCCAAAAGAAACCCGAAAGATACCAAAAATCAACCAGAAATCCAAAATATACCAAAAAGAAACCAAAAGGAACCTACATGGGCCTGAAAAGGACCAAAAGTGGGGGAAAAGCCCATGGGGGCGGGTCCACCCACGAGTTTGGGTTGATGACCCACGAGTGTGGGTCATTCTGTGAGACTTGCATTCTCATAACATACATGCATTTCATTTCCATGTGCATGGCATTTTGTTTCATAAATCTTAATTAAATTAGCTAGAGGGATATAAATATAAAAGAGGATTAATGGGAAGTTATTATAAATTATTTGGGTTATAGTGGTAGTTTGCCATGCCCATAAGTTGTTAGTGTAGAAACAAAATAAAAAAAAATTCTCTACGGGAAGAAAAAAATGAGAAACCAAGAGAAGAAAAGGGGAAGAACAAAAACCTAATTCCTAAATCCTTCCTTTCTAAATTCCAATCAAAATCCCAACTAAAAACCTATCACCCAACTCAAATTAACCTTGATGCACCTTAATTATCTTGTTTGTTTGAAGATTGAAGCTTGAGATTAGAGAAGAGAGGAAGTAGGGGTGGCTGAATTCAACAAGTTTTAAGCTATGTTCCATAAAGAATAAGGTAATTAAGAAGCTATGTTCTCCATTTTTGAGTTATTAAGAATATGCATGTGGTTGTATGTTTGTGTTTATAATTAAAACCTTTGATTTTAAGTATGATGAAAGTGATTTTAGTAGTATAATTTGAGTAGAGAATATCCATTATATAACTAATTTTAAGAGTATTTAATTTATAGGTATTAATTAGACATGAAAAATGAAGATTTGAAGATGTTGAGTTGCTGCAGAATTCTGTTTTGAGCTGTGCAGGGCTGTCTCTGTTTTTCAGTGGTTTCAGACCCTTAAATCTGTTATTTTGACCCCATTTTTGGTATAAAGATACTTTTATATGTTTTATATCATGTGGTAAAATTTCATAACGAAATACATTCATTTGGTTGGGTAAATAAAATTATTTTCAAGGCTGCTGCAGTATGTAATTCTGCAGGGGCTGGTTCTGAAATTCGAGTAATTGAGGCCCTTATACTTGGTTTTTTTATATGGTTTTTGGTGTACATATACTTAAATATTTTGAAAATATATCTGGAAATTTTCATGTTAAAATTCAGTCATTAAGTCAGTCAACTAATTTAAATATTTAGGCTGCTGCATTAGACAAAATTTTGGTAAATTGTGTGATTGGCTTGAATTGCATAATTTGCATCATAAAGCATGGCATAATGCACTTCATAACCATTCTTGTATTTAGGTTTTGTTTATAATTTTGAGGTTATAATATTTGGTTTTAGGAGATGGTGGAATAAGGGGTAGTGCTACGGAGAGATCGATCCGA